>CAODLS010484978.1:0-32962 GCA_948243855.1 Flueggea neowawraea | reverse complement strand
TGTAAGGAACATTCTTCATACGAATGTCATGTGAATGTCTTTTGTAATATAGAGTACATGTGTTAATTACAAGATTATGTCTTGTATTAAATGTCTAGGTGTGTGAAATGCCTAGAGTTTGCTAAGTTGTCAAGTTACCTAGCAAACATAAATCCAACACATAAAGAGGGTATTGGAAAGCAGTGAGCGAGATACTTGAATGATTTAGAGACACTGCAAGACATTGTGTTATCTTGAGGGCTTGCGATAAAATGAGACACAGTTGCAATTCCACGTAATGATATGGACTATAAGGCAGTCCATGTCTGGTTATGTGTTCTTACCTGGCTGAAAGGTCACTCCACATAATAGTGAAGAACACATATAAGTGTAGTAAAAGAAGCTAAGAAATAGCTTCATTAGCTGCAGTGCAATAAAAAGGTTGGCTATTAAGTGGAATGATCCACTTAGCACTAACCACTTAAAGAACCTACGACAGTCTTAGTGACAGTCGACCTCAATTGCTTAAGGATCAATAAGATCCATTATAAGTCTAAGAAAATTGAGATCAAATATCATTTAGTAAAGGACTTGACTGCACAAGGTCAAGTAAATTTGAGTACAAGTTTCACTTGAAGAAGTGAACTTGGAATGTAAGTCCATGCGATACGAGAACGTAAGATCCGTTAATAAAAGCCTACAAGAAATAAGTTCTTTAAGACCCGTATGGCACACGAAGTGTGTAATCCCTTAAAACATGATCTTTAATAAGATCATTGTGGGCAATACACGAGCGTAAATGTTGAGAGTTGACATTTCTTGTAGCGTTAAGTGTGAAAACATGTTAGACAGAGAAGTAACCCACTCACACGGGTGTTTACCTTAGTTTTTCCAGTCCGTTGGGGGAAGAACTAAGATGAGGCTGGTTTTCAATATAGAGAGAGATCTTCAGTATGTTCATAATTAAGAGGTCATCTTGCATTTTACAGTTATGAGTTCATTGTAAAATGGCAAGAAAAATTCGTATGTAAAGAGTCATACGCCATAAGATGAATTCATACGCCAATCAATAAATTAACAGATGCTAAAATTGAGAGACTTTTAGCATATTCTGTCTTAAAACCAGAAGTAATCCTGTCAAGTGTGGATTAATGTTAGATGGTGAAATGCATCGTAATCGAAGCTTCTGTGTGGTATTTATAATGTTGTATAAACATGCGCTCATCCAAGGGAAGGAAAGAACACCACAACACATGATCATACTATGTGTGTTATATACACGACCATAGGGATGGAAAAGATTGATAAATGATCTCATTTTTCCTAGTGTGAGACCCTTCTATGAACATGTGGTTCTCGGTACTACCTACCTTTAGAACCCTTAACACATTCAAAACATGTAGTTAAGTTTGTCTACTCTAACTTGCCGTTAATGGTCATGATTGATTCGAACAAGATTGTCAAGCTGGGAAAGTAAACTTAGCTATTTGGATTGTCTGGTGTAAGAGGAGAAGTTTGTTTCTAGACACATTTGCACTAGTCTCAAAAGTTTGCTTAGTCGACTCTCATGTAGCGTGGCACATGATGTGTGAACTATGAGTAAAGCTTTCGTGAGATTGAGTAGTTTGAAAGTAGCGATTGTGTGGTTACAAACTAGGGAAAGGCATACACTTCCAGCAGTTTGTGTTGTTGTTGAATACACTTTGACAGAAATGAGATGCTCTACGAGAGACACCTTCTAGCAGGATTGAAATATGAGCTGTTATATAACCCTAACAGGTGTATAACAATTATGCTCTCATCGTATGCTGGTCGCGCGGTCTATTTGCCTGTGTGACACAAGATCTTAATCATGATTGGTATTGGTTCCATTATGATCCATGACGAGTTATAGTTTCGTCATGTGCGAGTGGGAGATGTTTGAAAAAGTGGTATGTCCATGACGGGTGAACCTAACTCGGTCGGTCGAGGTGTGAACCAAGACCGTGGATCAGGACCAATTGGAAAGTCCAATTGAGAAGGATCGAACCCAGTTGGTCAATGTATGAACCAAGACCATGAACCGAGACCAATTGGTAAGCCCAATTGAGTTAGGAATGAAAATGGGCCCGTAAGGCCCATTAGGCCTCGTTAGCCCATTTAAAAGGCTATAAAAGGAGCTTTGCTCCTTCCATTCTCATTCATACTCCACCACCCCAAAACTGAGAGAGAGAGAGAGAGCTCTTCATCGAGAGAGAGTGATGCTCGGTCTGGCGTCCTGTCCCAAGTCCTGCATAGATCACGTGTAGCATCTAGACTTCGAAACAGCCGAGCATTCCTGTTGACATCTCAACCGTGGTTTGCTCGCAAGACCAACATAAAATTGGTCCTGCTCCGCTGCTGGCTTCCACCGGTATGTGATTTATTCATTAACTAATTAAATTGAATTAATTATACATAAAGTAAAAGAAGATTATGCAAGTTGTAAGTTCAATGAATTTTCACTTGAGAAGGACGTATTGGGGTCAGTTTAAACTTTTAGGTGGAATAATTTCTAGTATGAGACATATCAAAAGATGGAGCTTGGTTCGAAGTTAGGCTTGGTCCATGATGTTCGAAAGCAAGAAGCAATCGTAGCTTTTGAGCGCAGCATCTTCACTGAGTCTTTTCCATGTATGGTTATTGCAACTTCACTGAGTTTTTTCCTTGTATGGTTATTGCAACTTCACTGAGTATTTAGCGCAGTGTCAATTTTTTTTTAAATTAGCCTTTAATTTTGGCATTAAACAAGGCCTTTTCGATAAGTATGAGCAAGGGTTTTTACCTTCAGGAACTTAGATAGGCTTGAATCTTCTCTTAAGAATCAATTGTACATGTGTTTTTTTTTGAGCTCGATGAATATATGTCAAGGACATTAACTTATAGAAAAATTACATTCTTATTACTTCTTTTGCATTGCCTTTTTTTCCGTTTTTTTTCAACCACCCCGTATCTGAAATCCTGTAGGACCCAACTAATCCATATTCAACCCGAGTAGGACCCCGAAGGGCGATAAAGCTTTCCCTCAATGGCTCGAATCTGAGTATTATTTTTCGAACAAATCTTAGAAAAGTTACACCCTAACTCATCCACACCCTCTTAAGTATTTTTTTTCCTTTTTTTTTTCCATTAAACGCAATGATATGTATTTTTATCTTATTAATTCGTGGATGGAAATGTCAAATAATTAGTTTTTGGCATTTTCAGAGAGATATACACAACTGAGAATTGGAAGTTTTTCGAACATATCTTAGAATTAACAGTCTTTATTTCGGAAAATTTCCCCACATAATATGGGATAACTGCATGAGACGACAATTACATACGAATTACTCCATGACTTGTTGGTGTAGAACCAATTCTGAAAATTGTGGCAGCCACGTAATTTTGGAAAAGGTTAAATCACCCCTAATTTATAGAAAATGATATTTTCATAACATCAAGACCGTTATTTGCTTTTCTCTTTTTTGGCAATCGGCAGCCTTTTTTCCACTTAAAATTACATGACAAACAGTTTATACAAGCTCATTGAAAAAGAGAGAATCAGTTGAGGAAGTCAAAGGCTGCTAAGTCTAAAAATGGGAGATATCTACATGAATGTGCTATTCTCGCCCCTACACTAGATGTTATGAATAATGTGAATGGTTATGTGATGTCCACATGACTAGGCAAAGAAGTAACCTATCTGAGTTCTAATAGCATAAGCAAGGTGGAAGAAACTTCACAGAGTCACGAGGATGTTTACACGTCAGAATTTTTTAACATCACGATTTCTGGTATGCCAAATCACAAGCTAACTATGAAAATCAGAGTGCTCGTTATGTTGCTTTGTAATATAGATCAATCATCTGATTTGTGCAATGGTACGAGGTTAATAATTACACAGTTAGGAAAGCACGTGATAGAAGGTGAAATTCTTTCTGGATGCAACATTAGATATAGGGTTTTCATATCTCTACTGCTCTTGATGCCTTCAAATCTCAAATTACCTTTCAAGTTCCAAAAAAAGCAATTTTCATTAGTTGTTTGTTTTTCCATGAAAATCAACAAAAGTCAAGGACAATCTCTTTCACATTTTGGTCTTCATCTCCCCCAGGCTATACTCTATCATAGTCAAATGTATGTTGTATCTGCGACAAGGAACACAATTTGTACAATTCCACAAAAAATATTTTATATAAAGAAGTTTTTCAAAATTTGTAGTAGCAATATGAAGAATGCATAATTTTTTGTCAATTAAATATTTATATTCTTTTTTTATTTAAATAAAGGCGCAAAATATTTTTTTGCATTAATAAACTGTCAAAAAAAATATTTTTATTTCAATTAATAAAATAATTTAGTTGCTTGAAATTTCCATATGCATTGTGTGGGTCTCATGCTAGTAAGTGTATAAAAGTGTACATTTTTTTGATATTATTTAATTTAGAAAAGATATTAGGAGGTTACAAACATTTTTAATGAAAATCTTTTGGCAAGTTACCAATTTGATTCACTGCGGAGAGAAACAATAACGTCCGCTTAAACCCTAACCTTATTTTTTAGCTATACAACTGAATCAGAAGGGTCGCGTCTTTCACAAGTCACTACGCATGACTAATCTTTGTTGAGTTCGGTTTTGATGATGATGAATACAAAACATCTATGCAAAGGTGAAAAGTTGCAAACCTGCTGATATTTGGCCACAACACACGTTATGGAGTTATAAAGCACGTAAAAGAGGTTCAAAATGGCAACTATGTTCGTTGCAAATGATTAAGGAGCGTAGAAGAGCACTTCCAAAAGAGCAGTGAGTTGAGACATTGATCTACGCACGCAGAGGACCATCAATGCACATAGATGGGACGTTGATCTGAAGAAGTTCTAATTTTCTTCAAGAAGTCACGTTGAGCATAAGGAACAAGGGATATTTGAATTTGAATATTCTCTGACATGCTGACGTGTCATCAAAGGTGTGATCTTGATATGAAGCCGACAACGCACGTTGCAGAAGGAACAACACACGTTGTAAGGTCACTGAGTGAAAGTGAATTTTCTGGAACTTAGAACAACGCCCGTAGAATAAGCTACAAAGCACGCTGATAAGATGATCAACGAACGTAGACGATGACTAAGGCATGTAGATGCCAATTCTCTAAAGACAGTGGCTACTGAAGTTCTTGCAAAGCACGTAGATGTGCTATCAAGATACGCTGAACTCAGTTGGACTAAAATACAACGCCCGTAGATGATGAACATTGCACATTGTTGAAGGTGACATCAATTAAAACATAATTTTCTATTCTCTCACAATGGCTACTTTGCAGCTTCTAACAACTATATTCTTTCAATTGGCTATATAAAAACGTCCCATATCAGAAGAGAGATAAGAGAGACTAAAGAGACCTTTGTCAAGACTTGCTATTTATTTTTTCTCTCATTTCTACCTTTTTAATCCATTTTAGCTATTTACTTGCAATCTTATTTATGTGTTAGTGTGAGCATAAATTTGACATACTCTTGGGTTGATTTTATATCAAGCAAGGTTATTTGTTTGGGGGTAGATATGTTTCCTTGTTGTGCCTTATAAAAATAAGAGTGGTTGCTAGTGAGCCATAGAAAACTAGTGAAAAATAGTTTTCTAGTTAAGTCCGCAAAAACTAGAGGTTTAGTTTTGTCACGACCCAAAATCGGGTCATGACCGGCGTACGAGGCAAACCGTCTATGGAAGCCCGGTCCATATCGCACAATCATCGGTGAACAGAAACTACTCAGATTCATATTATTAATCGGCTTATTTACCATATTAAAATGTTTAACAAAGATAAATTTTTCGAAAATAATATTTCCCGATTACAAGTAAAACATAATTATATATCAAAAAAACTAGATAAGTGACTTAAGTAAAATCTTACTTGAGTAAAATCATTAAACATTGTTTAGCAGATACAAAACCATAACTGTAATACCCCGTCAGATTCTGATACAACACTCTGTAGCTTTCGGTTATGCCCCGAGTCGATCTCGATCGATTGAAGTGTCGTGTGAGTGACTTATGGTGTTATGATGTGTTACTCGAGTAACCTAATGTGTGTTACTCGAGTGACATTAATCATGGATTACTCGAGTAATCCATTCGGCCTTACTCGAGTGATTTGAGGCTTACATTACTCGAGTAAGTCATTTGGTTACTCGAGTAAGCCTTGTTTCAGGATGAACACCTGAGAACGTGTTACTCGAGTAACCATTTGTGTCACTCGAGTGAGGGGTGTGTCACTCGAGTGAGATTTGCACCCAGTGCATGAAACGGTGTCATTTCGGACATGGGTCTATATATACCCCCACCTAATTTCTTCGGTCTCATTTTGTCTTCTCTCATCCAAAACACTCTTATTTCATCCAGAAGCCATTTCGGTTGGATATCGTTCTTTCTTAGATGTCTCTTGAGGTAAGATTGCTTCTCTCTACCTCACATTCTTTCATTTTCCATCATTTTGCATGAATGTGCATTTTAGGGTTTGAATGAATGCTCGTAGGTTCGGATGTAGGTTGTTTATGTTAGAATGGATATTAAGGGTTGTGATTTCGAGACTTTAGGAGTCTATTAACACATAATGTAGGCTTGGATTCACATTCGAACATGTTAGTGAATGAGTTTCAAACTCATTCGTTTTGGGTCGATTTAGAGTGTTTCTGAGTTGTGTTGATAATTTTGACTCTAGATTTGAGTTCAAGGGCTATAGTCAAGTCAATATGGGTGTTGGGTATTGATTTACATTAGTGAAATCGAGGATTTGTCGAGTTGGGTATGATCTGGGCAAGGTCTTACTCTAGTAAGCAGATGGCTCACTGGAGTAAGTAATGAACACGAGTTACTCGAGTGAGCGTATATGGCTTACTCGAGTAAGCCACTGTTGGTGTCACTCGAGTAAGCCCTTTTGGTTACTCGAGTGAGGTTTTTGTTCTGAAGGACTAAATGTGTAATTTTGCACACTTTTATACCTCTTAGCATTGGGGATCTATTTTGGGAATTCTAACTACCTCGAGAACTAGTTAGCAATTCCATAGTACTTTGAGACTATTTAGAACTTAGTCGAGTCTCGAGGACTATAATGTAATTTTACATTGATTAGGAACCAAATTATAATTTTACGTGGGCTTTGAATTTTGGGTTGCGAATGATGGTTTATCATTCGGATTAGAGTTTTAGCATCTATGAGCGTCTACATCTGCATATGCATATCATTCATCCGATTCTACCACAGTACCAACATCATTTTTTGATATCTGTTATGGATGATCTGTTCCAACTTCCTGTTCCTGCCAGTACGACCAACCACCTACCAGTGGTGCCTGACTAGATCCTTTGCTTTGGATTTCAGGTGAGTGAAATGACAGCTTGAGACACATAGGTTGTGTCTTCCTACCAATATATTTTTTTGTTGTGTCATGATATGAATGAAATCTGACTAATAATTATTTGGCTAATTATTAATCGGACTTATGTAGTTTGTAATAACCAATGTTTTACTCTATTAATATATATTGGTATATATAAATGTTTTCTGAAAATATAAAATCTGCTATGCATGACTGTCTGTTATATTATTGTAAATAATATATTTTGATCTGAGACACCTAGTTATGGGGTACGTAACCTTTGATATATCAATGCTCTATGAAGACCCTAGTTGTCGGGGTAAAGTGGTAGTCGTGTATCCGACCATATACATGCTCTGTTCTGTCTAGTGGCTGAGTCCACAATACTAATATGTACATTCTACTCTAGTCCCATATTATGACTCTGTAATATATATATATATATATATATATATATATATACATATACTCTGATACTGTCTGAATGCATGTTGTTTGCTCTGTATGCACGTTTTAGTAAAACGTTTTTTGAAATCTATTACATACGTAGTGTGTATACATAATATATCGGTATATACGTGTGCAATATCTTTTAAATGGTTTTCAAAACTGTCTTTGTGAGGCACATATGAGACAATCTGGAGTGCTATTTTCTCACTGGGTCCTGACCCCCATTTATTTTTGTCTATCTTCTTTGCATGTCTGGCAGATATATTTTGACACTCAGCATATGTTCAGCACCCCGTCACCAGTGAGGGGTTCTTGCTACTCAGTGAGTTCCCTCGTTTGGGCTCTACTTTTGTATTTTGTTGTTAGAGTTCCATATCGAGTTTCTGTGGGGATACTGGGCTATACTTTTGTATTTTGGATTTTGATCATATTATAATGGTTTGATATGTTACTTTGATAGTATTATATTTATACTATTTTCTTATATCGTGTTTTATCAATAAATATTTTGATAAATGATTGTCTGGGTAGAATATCTGTATCTCCGAGGCTTGTGCGAGATGAGCTGGGCTACCATAGACAGTTCACCTTGTACGCCGGTCACTGGCCCGACTCGGGTCGTGACAATAACCCACTACTCTGTTTAGAGCATCTAACATAAAAAAAAAGCTCGGCCCGAATAAAAGGGCATCACTAACCAAAAGACGCCTCACTGGTATCCAAGATGTGGTATAGTTGCCGAAGCCAAAACTGTAAACCTGAAAGATCATAATAAAAGTAGAAAGAAAAATAAAGGGTGTCAAACCCAGTGAGGGAAAACACTTCAGACCACCTCATACGTGCCTCACAAAGACTGTTTCGAAAAAAGTTCAAAAATATCACATGCAGATATAAGTGTGTATACGTATACACTCTAAATATACATAATAGTTCTGAAATTCCTTTTTGAAATTGTTCACAACCAAAGCAGACAACAACCAATCTTTTTCAAATTATATAACCAATTAACTTAAATAAAACATTTAGTTTTCAAAACATAGAGTAGCTATAATATTTACCTGATGAAATATTTATGGAGAATGATATCAAAACCAAACATAATATTAAATTTCCAAATTTAAACCTTCAGAGAATAATATTTATCATTCCAAATATATATATATATATATATATTAGGGGGATAATAATTACTTATCCAAATAATCCCAGAGAAAAATATTGAAACTTGATGGATCCAAATACGATTTCCAAAATATTCACAAGGAACAAAAATATTTAATTCTCAAAATATTTTTGGAGAAAAGTATTCAAGAAAAACTTAATGGGACCAAATGTTATATTCATCGAGTTAACCGAACTCGATAATAGTCACATAGGCAAATATTAGCCACTAAGGCACCATGGTATAGCCACAAAGGCAAGTATAGGCCACTTGGCACAATGTATAGTCACATAGTCAAATGATACAACTTTGGTGTATTAAGGCTATGCTATCTCGTAGCTAGGTGTCCCAAAACAAATATTTTACTAAACATTGTAAAATATATTTTATTCAAAATGCTCAAACAGATAACATACAAAGAAGAATGATTATTCACTGAAAGTCATACGATTACATGCCAAGTCCAGGCACATCAAAAACAATATAGATTTAGAAAACACAGTCTATGTGTCTGAAGCTGCTATCCACTCACCTGAATATCCAAGCGCACACGTCAGCCAAGCCCTACACGTCGGTGGCTGATCTCATTGATAGGAACAAGAAGTTGAACAAACAAATATATATCAACAGATATATCATAGATAAATCGAAATGTGGTAATGTGGCTATACCAAATGCTATGCAATGCAAATGCAAACTCCTCAAAAGATCCCAAAAATATATTTTGAATGATATTCTATCATTCTTAATCCAAAATTGAAAATCTACGTAAAATTACAGTTTCATCCCCGACCAATATAAAATTACATTTTAATCCCCGAGACTTGGCAAATTATAACTTAGTTCCTAAAAAAATTATGATTTATTATTTGGTCCTCAAAGTATTTAAAATTTATTTTTAAATCCTTAACTTTTCTAAAATTACATTTTGAATCTCGTGTAAAATGCCCCTAAACTTCCTAAAATTTACCATTTTACCACATGTAAAATATTGGCTTAGTCCCTAAATGAATTTCCAGAATTTTGGACAACCTAATTTCTGGTCCTCGCTTCTCAACCAATCATAACTCGTCTTTTCGTTCTTTACCATCCATAATCAATATTCACTCCAAACAAATCCAAAAACCTTCGGCTCAATCCACCAATTTCAAGCAATAAACCCCGATCCTTCACCTCCAATACACCCTCTTGTTCTACCATCTTAAAACCATTAAAATCCAACCTAAACAACCTTAATAATCACCTGAAATGCTTCACAAACCGAGCCTACAATCCCACCAAAAATCTAGAAATATTCAACTAGCCATTTCATCACCATCATCAAACCAACAAGTTCAACTTTTATCCCTTATTTGGCTAACTTAATCCCTAAAAAAAAAACAACTAAACAACTCAAACACCTGCCCAACAAAGCTCCAAACCGAAGCTCAAACCTCTAGCCACATATATGAAACAAAACAGAATATAAAACAAAGAACAAACATTTTTAAAGAAAAACTTACCTCAAAGATGAAGGAGAAAAGCAATGGAAATGGAGGTTGGAGAGAGAGTTGAAGAACACGGTTTTTAAAGTGATAATATGAGGAACAAAGTGACTATAGTTGGGCGGTGCATCTGGTTTAAAAGTCTGAAGGAATGACAGAAATGGGAGGTGGAAGAAAGCTTGGCGGTGGACATGATTTGCTGACCTGCACGCCAGTAGACGACAGGAACAAGAGGCGAACGACAGGTAATTGTCCCACACATGCAGGTTGCTGTCACAGACACGAACGACAGTGGTTTGACGCGAACGACAACCCTTCATGACCTAGACGACATGCAGCATTCTTCACAAAACCAAACGACCAGTCACTCATCATTCATTTCATTTTGATTTTTATTTCAATTTTTAACCAATTTCTACCTAATTAATCAACTCTAATCACCTCAAAACTTCATTAATTAACCAATTAAAATTTAAAACACAAATATTTAATTTTTACATAATAAAAATATTTTTTTTATTATTTTCCAAATTAATAGAAAAAATTACCTAAAATTATAAAAAAAATTATTGGAAAATGTTATCAAAATAAATCCATGGAAAAAATTATCAATAAAAATAAATCCAAAAAATACGAGATATTACATACTTCCCCCCTCAAAAGAAATTTGTCCTCAAATTTCCAAACAAATCATATTAAGGTTAAAATCTAACCTAATTCTCCAAAATAAGCATAATTCATATCTCTAACAAATCATCCGCAGAGAAATCAACTATTTCTCTACCATCATACCAGACTAAAGCCTACATCAACCCTATGTCTCCAAACCGAAACCAAATCTAGAATCTCAACATACTAGCCCACAGAAAAATAAACTAAATTCTATAAATGCACAAACTCACTCGAATCCAAATATGCAGACAGACAAAGATTATACAGAATATGCAAAAGTAAAGGCAGAGATACTAAGAAATGCAGATGGAGAGACTGAATGCATAGACTTGTGCTTATGTGAAAATAAACATGTGCAAACACCATAATCGCATGTCACGGAATGATGATTCCAAAAGATGCTCACTAATGTCCCACATCAGAGGACAATTGTAGTCTGACCTTGACTGACAACACAGATAAGTCATGAAACGAGTTTGGAGACACCAAATCGTACAAGAAGACAAAGCAACAAAGAAGCATATGCTCGAAGTTCAAAGAGTCAGATGTCGGAAGATACAGACTCAAATATTTTGTCAAAGATTAAACATAAAGATTTCGGATACTTGACCCAATAACAGAGCAAAACACATGAAAATAAAATTGTGAGCCGGATGCAAAAAGGAAGGCTTTGGCAAAACATCTGGTTTAGATACACAAAATAGATCCAACTCGATCTACATTCACAGAGGTTAAGGAAAAGTGGAATAAGTCCAAACATCACTAACAAAGGTAGCATAAGCACTCCAAAGTGTTCCGCTAACGCATGATCTCCAGAACCAATCAAACCAAACTTATCGATTATTCTATATTTTCCCAAACAGGCAAGGCCTGAAATCTATATTTCAAACCTGAGTTCTTAAACCCGATCATATCTTAGATCCTTAACCCACCATCCTGGGAAACCATCAATCCTTTCCTCATTCTTTTGCAAAGAATGATATCAAATCCGCAAAGCCAAGTCTCTTTAACAAAGATCACCCAAATTTCAAATCACAAATCTCAGATTCAATTTATGTGCAATGAAAGAACATCAAAGATGATACCACCTTTGCCACTAGCAATAATAACAGGTCATATCATAAGTACTCCAAAGAGTACATCATCCATATTTGATTATCATAATCCAAATCACATCAAACTCGTAAATCAATCCGCATACTCACAATCGGATGAAAATCATCTCTCTAGTTACAATCGTTCATTATTTAAGTCAAACTTAAATCAACTCCTCAAGTCTTATTCATATCTCTTCTATTATCATGGTTGTTTATTCTCAACAAAATTTATTATTTACAGAAATGACCATACCCATAGTCATTACAAGAAATCATCAAATGATTTAAGAGAATCAAAGAAGTCATCACATGAATTCGTCACCAAATCAATAATTATATATCTCATTAATCCTTACTATAGACACTTGTCTCTGAAGTCAAAGGAATAACCAAGAAATTTTATCGCAAATCAATAACTACATACTACTTCCACCGTTAGGTTATCTCATTAATCCATCCACGATAATCCTCCAATTATCGTATACTGAATATCTTCAAAGTTAATAGGATCAAAACATCGGTCTCAAATTTATTCCTTAATCGAACCGATCGGTTTCGAAACAAAAATTGTTAAGTCTCTTCTCATATCGACAATAAATTCATAAATGGTTCCATTAACCATAGTCTTAATATTTCAAAGCCTTAAGTACTCCAAGTACTGTTTCACTCAAATTAATTCCAACAACGTACATGTCATGAAAACTGATCTTGGATTCATCAAATCCGACTCCAATAAACCACAAAATTATCTTAGAAACTTATCATCAATTATATTGGCGGACTAATCTGCTATTTCCACCACATAATATACTTAGCAACATCATTAATCTCTTTCGTGCTTAACAGTCTCATTGTACCATTTAATTTCCTGATATTGAACCTTGAATCAGACTCGTAAAAAATATTATCAATAACAAATCAAATATTAATCTCTTATTTCCCAAATTTCTCAAATTCCCCAGATACCAAAAATTTGAAAATATCATAATTTCGATCTCACATAGCATGAATTATTCGTTCACGTGACACATGAAATCTCAAATCGGCTTTATTAATTATTGCCACCTAATAAAGAATCAAAAATTTCCTCAAGTTTCTCAAATTTTCCAAATTATAAATAGGTTGAATGCAACATCAATTCGATTCCAAACCAGTATCAATTCCTTGTTCACTTAACATAACAAATCTCAAAATTTCACTAAGGTAACCTTAAATCACCTCATGTAACCTCAATTGCAGACATACTAATCTTAAATCAATTTAGAGATTTACCACATCTCGAACTACAAACTCAATTCCTATCCTCCTTGGAGAATGAGGGATCATAGACGAAATTTACCTAATGGATCTCCTCTAACAAGAGTGATACCGACTAAGAGTATCTCACGACGATTAGTGCACAAGAAAAAATGGGACACCAAAACCAAATAGAAATCAAATGGCACATGAACAAGACTTTAGGAATAAGGCATCCCAGTAGCCTTATGGCATAACCCGAGATGCCTCCGAAAAATGCGCACAAAACATCTGCCTGCGGGCACACTGAGATGTCGGCAAATGAGGTGATGCCTCAACCTCTAAATAACTATGTGAATCCCTCAGGTCCGTTACAAAATGATCAGTGGCCTCAGCGGCGACTCCAAACGTGAGTCCATATCTATTTATGCAACTAACGAACAAATTGCATATGCAAAAATTCAATGTCGACCATTGTCATAGTACCACGATAACAATCAGAAGAGCATACAGAGGCAAATCAAACTGACTCGATTAAAGATACCCAGGCTCCACAACCGACCCAAACAATACAAAACCTAACGCTCTGATACCACCTTTGTCGCGACCCAAAATTAGGCCATGATCGGCGTATGAGGCGGACCGTCTATGGAAGCCCGACTCATCTCACACAAGCCTCGGAGAACAGAAACTATGCAGATTCATATTATTAATCGGTTTATTTACCATATTACAACGTTTAACTAAGACAAATTTTTTGAAAATAATATTTCCCGATTACAAGTAAAACATAATTATATATCAAAAACACTAGATAAGTGACTTAAGTAAAATCTTACTTAAGTAAAATCATTAAACATTGTTTAGCAGATACAAAACCATAACCCACTACTCGGTGTAGAGCATCTAACATAACAAAAGAACTCGGCCCGAACAAAAGGGCATCACTAACCAAAAGACACATCACTAGTATCCAAGATGTGGTATAGTTACCAAAGCCAAAACTGTAAACCTGAAAGATCAGAATCAAAGTAGAAAGAAAAATAAAGAGGATCAAACCCAGTGAGGGAAAACACTTTAGACCGCCTCATACGTGCCTCACAAAGACTGTTTTGAAAAAAGTTCAAAAATATCACATGCAGATATAAGTATGTATACGTATGCACTCTAAATATACATAATAGTTCTGAAATTCCTTGTTGAAATCGTTCACAACCAAAGCAGACAACAACCAATCTTTTTCAAATTATATAACCAATTAACTTAAATAAAACATTTAGTTTTCAAAACATAGAGTAGCTATAATATTTACTTGACAAAATATTTATGGAGAATGATATCAAAACCAAACATAATATTAAATTTCCAAATTTGCACATTCAGAGAATAATATTTATCATTCCAAATATATATATATATATATATATATATATTAGGGGATAATAATTACTTATCCAAATAATCCCAGAGAAAAATATTGAAACTTGATGGAACTAGAATAGAATACGATTTACAAAATATTCACAAGGAACAAAAATATTTAATTCTCAAAATATTCTCGGAGAAAAGTATTCAAGACAAACTTAACGGGACCAAAGGTTATATTCATCGAGTTAACCAAACTCGATAATAATCACATAGGCAAAGATTAGCCATTAAGGCACCATGGTATAGCCACAAAGACAAGTATAGGCCCCTCAGGCACAATGTATAACCACATAGGCAAATGATACAACTCTGGTGTATCAAGGCTACGCTATCTCGTAGCTGGGTGTCCCAAAACAAATATTTTACGAAACATTGTAAAATATATTTTATTCAAAATGCTCAAACAAATAACATACAAAGCAGAAGGATTATTCACCGAAAATCAAACTCAATTTAGATGGAATGTTTATTGCAAAATATATTAAATTTCCAGAAAACAGAACAATTATTTCAGACACAATATTTGTACCAGAAAATATTTTTAACCCAAACAGAGTACTTATTTCAGAAAATCATAATAAATATTAAATCTTAATATTTATTTTAGAAAAAAAAATAATTTCAAACCAATTTCTACAACAAAGATTATCACACAAATTAGATCTTTAGGATTTATCATCTTTTATTTATTCCGGATTACATGCTAAGTCCAGACACATCAAAAATAATATAGATTTAGAAGACACAGACTATGTGTCTGAAATTGTTATCCACTCACCTAGATATCCAAGCACACACGTCAGTCAAGCCCCACTTGTCAGTAGCTGATCTCGCTGACAGGAACAAGAAACTGAACAAATAAATATATATCAACAGATATATCATAGATAAATCGAAATGCGGTACTGTGATTGTACCAAATGCTATGCAATGCAAACTCGGATCCTCAAAAGATCCCCAAAAATATATTCCGAATGATATTCTATCATTCTTAATCCAAAATTCAAAATCTACGTTAAATTACAGTTTGATGACCAATGTAAAATTATATTTTAGTCCCCCAGACTGGCAAATTATAACTTAATTCTTAAAATATTTAGGATTTATTATTTGGCCATCAAAGTGTTTAAAATTTATTTTTAAATCCTCAACTTTTCTAAAATTATATTTTGGACCTCGTGTAAAATGCCCCTAAACAAATGCCTCTAAACTTCCTAAAATTTACCATTTTACCACTTGTAAAATATTGGGTTTAGTCCCTAAATGAATTTCCAGAATTTTGGACAACCTCAGTTCTGGTCCTCACTTCTCAACCAATCATAACTCTTCTTTTCGTTCTTCACCATCCAGAATCAATATTCACTCCAAACCAATCCAAAAACCTTCGGCTCAATCCACCAAATTTCAATCAATCAACCCCTATCCTTAACCTCCAATACACCCTCTTGTTCTACCATCTTAAAACCATTAAAATCCAACCAAAACAACCTTAATAATCACCTGAAATGCTTTCCAAACCGAGCCTACAGTCCCACCAAAAATCCAGAAATATTCAACAAGCCATTTCATCACCATCATCAAACCAACAAGTTCAACTTTCATCCCTTATTTGGGTAACTTAATCCCTAAAAAAAACCAACTAAACAACTCAAACACCTGCCCAACAAAGCTCCAAACCGAAGCTCAAACCTCTACCCACATATATGAAACAAAACAGAAAATGAAACAAAGAACAAATATTTTTTTAAAAAAAAACTTACCTCAAAGATGAAGGAGAAAAGCAACGGAAATGGAGGTTGGAGAGAGAGTTGAAGAACACGGTTTCTAAAGTGATAATATGAAGAACAAAGTGACTAAAGTTGGGCCGTGCATCGGGTTTAAAAAGTCTGAAGGAATGACAGAAATGGGCGGTGGAAGAAAGCTTGGCGGTGGACATGATTTGCTGACCTGCACGCCAGTAGAAGACAGGAACAAGGGGCGAACGACAGGTGATTGTCCCACACATGCAGGTGGCTGTCACAGACACGGACGACAGTGTTGACGCGAAGATAGCCCTTCAAGACCTAGACGACATGCAGCATTGTTCACAAAACCAAACGACCAGTCACTCATCATTCATTTCATTCTGATTTTTATTTCAAATTTTAACCAATTTCTACCTAATTAATCAACTCTAATCACCTCAAAACTTCATTAATTAACCAATTAACATTTAAAACACAAAAATTTAATTTTTACATAATAAAAATATTTTTTTATTATTTTCCAAATCAATAGAAAAAATTACCTAAAATTATAAAAAATTTATTGGAAAACTTTATCAAAATAAATCCATGGAAAAAAAAACTTATCAACAAAAATAAATCCCAAAAATACAAGATATTACAGGTTTGCTTGTTTTGTCTTAAAAACAAGTAGTTTTGGTTTTCTTGTTGAGCCCACAAAAACAAGATGTAAAGGTTTGCTTGTTGAGCCTGCAAAAATAATTGTTGTAAACATTTTCCCGCCACCCAGAGGTGAGGAGACAGTTGATTGAAATTCTCTAGTAGATCTAGAGAGTAGACGTAAGTCAATAAGGACTGAACCACTATAAATCATATTTGTGCTTTATTCCCTTACTCTCTCTCTTATTTGCTTTGCATTTGATTTATATTGTTGTGTGTGGATTGGATATTTGTTTAAGTTGGTTCCGCATATGATATTATGATTTGAGCTTACAAGAAATTGTATAAATTTTGTTATAGCTTTGCGTTAGAAAATATTTTCAATAAAGTTTTTAACTTGCTAAAAATTCAATTCACCCTCCTCTTGGATTGTCATTCCACATTGGGACCGAATTTTCATTTGGTATCAAAGCTTGTGCTATTGATAATTTTATGTTTGGCTTAACATCGAAAGAGTTAAAGATTCCAAGAAATGACATTCATGAATGATATTTCTAGATATGAAGATTTGGTTATTAACTGTGCTCCATTTTTTGATGGCAGTGATTATATCAATTGGAAAACAAGGATGAGGGTGTTCCTACAATAAGAAAACATGGATATATGGGATGTTGTTGAGGAAGGACCATTTGTGCCAACAAAGCTTGTAGATGGAAGAATGGTAAAAAAAAACCTAAAGAAGAATGGAATGACAATGACAAAAGGCTCATCTCTTACAACCATAAAGCTATGCACGTTCTATACTGTTCCTTGAGAAAATCTCAATTCAACAAGGTTTAACAATGTTCTACTGCCCAATAAATTTTGCAAACTTTGGAGGTTACTTATAAGGGAACAAGCCAAGTCAAATAAAACAAGGTTTATCTTCTTGTTCATAAATATGAGTTGTTCAAACTAGAGGAAGATGAATCTATGCAAGAAATGTTTGATTACTTCAATGATATCCTTAATGGCCTTAACTCACTTGGAAAATAGTATACAAATTCTGCGATTGTGAGGAGGATTCTAAGGGCTTTGCCTAAATCATGGGCTTTAAAGAATGATGCAATCCGAGAAACCAAAGACCTCAATATTTTATCTTTGGAGGAGTTAATTGGTTCTTTACTCACCCATGAAATAAGTGTGGAAGAGGATGACGAAAGATTTGGGCATTGCACTCTAGGCATCAAAATACATTGAAAGCTCAAATGAGAATGATGATGATGAAGAGACTGCTCTTGAAGATGTGAAGTACCAAAGAAATTCTAGAAATTATTTCACAAAGAAAGAGGTGCAAAGGATAAAAACAAGAAAAGAGCACTCATTTTGCTACGAATGTCATGAATCGGGTCATGTTAAACCGGACTGCCCATATTTAAAAAAAGCATAGCAAAAGGAGGAAAAGAAGAGTTATTGATTATATCTCAAGCTCAAGTGATGATGATGATGATGCCCACAAAGAGAAAGGAAACTTGTGCTTAACAGCTATCTTTGAAAAAGATAGAAATGCAAATGTGGTACCCTTTCCTTTAAATTCACTTTGTTTTGATTTTCTTGTCATTTATGCAATTTGTTTATTTATTGATTTTATGCATATTTGAATTGATTTCATATACTGATTTTGTGTTTTTCAAAGAAGGAGATACATTTTTACTACTGTACATATTTTGAAACAAAAAGGAGAATTTTAATTTCAAAATCATTTCTTTGATAAATGCATTTGCTTAGAGGGGGGCTATATTTTTTCTTATTGAATTCTTTGAATAATTAGGGGCGAATGTTGATTTTTTATGTCCTTTTGATGATGCAAAAAGGGGGAGAAGTGTTCATGAATTTGTTGGGAGAAGTGTGCTTGAATTTGCTTTATCATTATTATTCTTGCCTTGAACATTGTGATTACTAATGTGTGGAACTAACTAAGTGACAAGGAATAAAATCATTGATCATATTGTTTTCTATTGATGAATAGGTGTTCAAATTCATGTATGTTTTGTTATCATCAAAGAGGGACAGATTGTTGAGTTCGGTTTTGATGATGATGAATGCAAAACATCTATGAAAAAGATGCAAAGTTGCAGACCTGTTGATATTTGGCTACAACGCATGTTATGGAGTTATAACACACATAGAAGAGGTTCAAAATGGAAACTACACCTATTGCAAACAATTAAGGCACATAGAAGAGCACTTCTAGAAGAGCAATGAGTTGAGACATTGATCTACGCACGCAGAGGATCATCAACACACGTAGACAGGACGTTGATATGAAGAAGTTGTGATTTTCTTCAAGAAGTCATGTTGAGTATAAGGAATAAGGCGTGTTGATGAGCAAAGATGTAATCTTTGAACAGAAGTATCTACGCACGTTGATGATGTGCTATGCACGTTGACGAATGGCAGATACGGACAAAGCCAAGACACTCATTGGGATTTGAATTTGAATATTCTCTAACATGTTGACGTGTCATCAAAGGTGTCATCTTGAGATGAAGCCGACAACGTACGTTGCAGAAGGAACAAAGGTTTTCTAATTAAGCCCGTAAAAACTAGAAGTTTGGTTTGCTTTTTTTTTTTTCCTAAAAACAAGTAGTTTTAGTTTTCGTGTTGAGTCCACAAAAACAAAGTGCAACAGTTTGCTTGTTGAGCCTGTAAAAACAAGTGTTGTAAACGGTTTTTGTCATGAACCGTCTATGAGAGCCCGCTCATCTCGCATAAGCCTCAAAGATCAAAAACTCTACCTGACTTAATGAATTATTAAAACATTTAATAATTAAAAACATAATCAATACCAAAACGGGTTTATATATATCAAAGATATATAGATAAATATAACAAAATAATATCATTAACTGAAATCAGAAAAAAAATGTATAAAAATACAAAAAAAGAAACCTAGTAACCCGACAACATCCTGGTGTGGAGCTCTATATCAGAAACAGTAGAGCCTGAACAACAGGGTGATACTAACCAAGAGACGCCTCACGAGTGTCCAAGATGCGGTGTAGTTGCCGAAGCCAAAAACTGTCTAGCTGAAAGATAGGAATAAACATACACAAAGAACAAACGAGGCAAATCTAGTGAAGGAAAATACTCCAGAACGCCTCATACGTGCCTCACAAAGACTGTTTTGAAAACAGTTGGAAAATACCACATGCAAGTATAGATAGCTATAATTGTATAAATAATTATATAAACGCTATACAAGTAATAACTTCGAAAACCAGTTCACAAACGTTCGCAATCAAGGAAAACATCATGCACAAAAACATTTACAATATTATCGGTAACCATAACATAATACTGATGATAGGAAACTATATCAATAACAGTAACAGTGATGATTGTGGACTTTGCCACCAATCGATAAGTACGTGTATCTGGTCGGATACACGGTTACCGCCAACCCTGGTAACTGGGCCACAAATGCACATTGGTATACCAAATGCTACGTTTATCCCACGTAGCACAGGTGTCCCGTATCAAGTTCATATGTAACTTAAAATCAAAAACAGTAGTCATGCAATAAAAGCATATCGAAAACAATAAAGGATATATAATACTTATATATCAATTCAAAAACGGTGAATTGGTTAATAAACATATAATTAGGTTATTTAATTAGTCAATCCTTAGACTAGTCCAATTTTAGAAATATGTTCTATACACATCAAAAACAATATATATAGCTGGAAGACACAACTTATGTATCTGAAACTCTCATTCACTCACCTGGATGTCCAAGCAATCCATCAGGCACTACTAGCTGGCAGCTGATCATGTTGATAGGAACAAGAAGTTGTAACAATAACCAGTAACAATGCATGTATCAAAAACAATCAATGGAATGCTGGTATGTTGTTGTGGTTGCACCGAAATGCATGCAAATATATATGCAACTTAAATGCTCAAACGACACCCGAAACTTATCCTTAAACAATAAGAAACAATCATTATTGAAACCCTGACCATGATGTAAAATTACACTTTGGTCCCCGAACTTCAAAAAATGTTGGATTAGTCCCCAAAATATTTCAAAATTAATACTGAGCCTAAAACAAGCCAAAAATTCATAATCAATCCTTTAAATCCCAAAAACATATGATTTGATCATCTAAATAAACCAAAAGGCATTTTAGTCCCTAAAATACCAAATATCACTTTTGGTCCTCTAATGGCAAATTATCACTTTAGTCCAACTTTCGATTCAACTGATAGAATCGATTCTAAACACCCACATTTGTTGATCTTAAGCTCAGGAACTCAAATGTGCAATTGGTTTCTCAAAAACAACTCTAAATTTCCTCAAATTCGTCCAAAACCGAACTCAACCCTAGCACAACCAATAGCTCATCAAATCCAACGATTCAAGGCTTAAATCATATTCATTTAACGTCAATGAAGTCCAATCTAACAACCCCTAGCATTCTCTAACTGAAAATCATCACAAAAATTCAAACCCTAGATATTTGGGAAAAAAAGAAAAAATGCAAGATTCGAGAGGAAAATGAGTAAATGAAAGGAATAGGGAGTCGATCTTACCTCAACAGATGCCTAGAAGTGATGGAAAAACACCGGGGAAGTGATTCAGACCAATTTGGAAGATTTTGGTAAGAAAATGGGTGAGAGCCGAATGGAGGTGAAAGAGGCGGATGAGGGTATATATAGATAGATGGCCTCAACACGCATCGTAGACGTTCAACGTGCGTTCCTCTCCAAGCTGTTGAATCAAGTTTTTGATTAACATAAAAACTCCTAAATTTTTATAAAGTAACAAAACAATTGAAATAGTTAAGCTAAGCATGTTCCTCAAATCTCCAAGAACATTAAAGAATGGTCCATGTATTTTAAACCAAGACCTATGCACGTTGATCAAAGATAAAGATGCATCAAGAAGTCAGAGATGGACGCTATGCGCATAAGAGCTCAGGCTATGCGCATAGAATAGGTGTTATGCACTTAGAAGACAAATGCAACGCACGTAAATGCTGTGATTCGGTCAAGAAGAATGGATCAATATCCTACTGTGCGCATATGAATAAGTGCAATGCGCGTAGACGAGGTACAATCAGAACAACAGAATGGATCAATATATTGCTATGCGTATTGATATAGACCCAAGCACGTAGTAACTAGCTTGGTATAATCAGAAAATCAGAGAAATTCACAAAGTCAAGTTCCAACATGCTCTATCCTAGTTGTTTGCGCTTCAAAGGATCATGCTACGCACACAGAACATACTTCTATGCACGTAGACGAGGAAAATATCTATCTGACTGAATAATACTAAAATTTGTTACATGGTGTCAGGATAACAATGGGAATATTATCTGACATGAATTTAGAAAGCTTCGGAATAGTGAATCACGAACAGAGAACCAAGTCGCAGAAGACATCACAACAAAAGTGAGTTGCGCTACCTGACAAATAACAGACGCTCCTCGATTTTTGAAATTTTTGAATATCTTCTGACACATTCACGGGGAAGATCAAAGATATAAATATTGAAGACTCGACTACGTACACAGCACTGAGAACAGCACACACAGCATTCAAGCTCTGCATATACAGATAAAGGTACTAAGCACATAGTTACTTCTTGATCTAAAATAGTGGGTACTGGAAATCAGGCTATGCACATAGAAGGAATGTAGTTGCACGTAACACTCTGATAAAATCATGAACTACGTACACAGTAAACATGGTACGCACACAGCAAGGACTGACGTCATTAATCTCATCAGTTTTGCATTTCTTACAATGGTTGTTTTGGTATCCACAACGACTAGTTTTTTGAGGAATGTCTATAAATAGATGTTTCAAGTCATAAGGTAATATAACAATATTTGAGAGTGCCTAAAAGCCTTGAAAATCTTCCCATTGCATTCTTACTTTGTTCTTGAATACTTACATGCCAACTGATCTGTAGATTTGCTATCTTATCATTGAGTTGGTTGAACAACACTGTCATTTAGTTGAGAATAGTATTGCACTTAAGCTTTGTTTGTAAAATCTTGAGAAAGGAATAGGTTTGCCTTGTTTGTTTCCTTGAAAAAACAAAGGAGTGTGGTTTTCTTGTTTTGACCAACAAAAAGCAAGGTGTAAAAGATTATCTTGTGATCCTGAAAAACAAGAGAGTGTAAACGGTTTTACCTCCACCCGAAAGTGAGGAAGAATAGTGGATTCAAACTCTCTAGTAAACTAGAGGAGTGAGCGTAGATCAAAGAGGACCGAACCACTATAAATATTGGGCTTTGTTTCTCTATCCTTTTACTCCTTAATTTTCGTTCTTTATTAAGTGGTAGTGTTTTGGATTTAGCTACTGTTTTGATTTGAAAAAATATTTGCAAAAGCATTTCAAGATATTATTTTTAGCAAGAAATCCAATTCACCCCCTCTTGGATTGCCATATTGGGATTTCACAAGCAACATGCATTGTCGGCACAGACAAAATACCTCTCAAACCCAGATTCAAAACTCTCAAACCCAGATGATGATCAACGCGTGTTACACACATACAACATGTGTTACACACTTCAACACACTTAAAACATTCATGGCACACGTAGACGAGGAAATCTGATTTATCCTCTAACCCAGCAAGCCATCAACACTCGTAATAGGTCTACAACGCACGTTGTAAGCCTTCAGCCTAATCCAGACATCAAAACTCAAATTCTAAGGCACTCCCACTTAGAACCATTAACACTAACATTCTCGAGATCAACCAAACACTGAGACTCACCACAGAGTCAACCAGAAGGCTACAGGGATCCTATCAAAATTCGACAGGGCATTACATACTTCCCCCCTCAAAAGAAATTTGTCCTCAAATTTTGAAATAAAATGAGCCAAGGAAAAATTCAACTGATGTCTCCAAAAACCAATCAAATCAAAAACCTTTGTTCTAATATCTCGAGTGTGACCAACACTCAACCAATACCTAGATACTCAACCAAACGCACTACATGCAATAACAATGATACAATAACCATGATGCCATAACAGTAACAATGATGCCATAAGAAATACAGCAGATGAGGAAACAATACCATAACTGAAACATACTGACCTATAAATCGGTGAAATCAAACAAGTGCGGATATATGTGCCGCATCTCATCCTCGGCCTCCCAAGTGGCCTCCTCGACAGAGTGATGTCTCCAAATCACTTTCACTGAAGTGATCTGTTTGTTTCGGAGTCTCTTAATCTGGCGGTCAACGATCTTCAGCGGAACCTCATCATAGGACAAATCTGGTCGAACCTCAACAGACTGTGGTGTCAAAACATGCGACGGATCAGAGACATACTTCCTCAGAAGTGAAACATGGAACACTAGGTGAACTGAAGTAAAATGAGGCGGTAACGTCAACTCATATTCCACAGCTCCAACTCGATCAATAATCTCAAACGGACCAACGTACCTTGGGCTCAACTTGCCATTCTTTCTGAATCTCATAACACCTTTCATAAGTGATACTTTTAGGAATACATTGTCTCTCACCTCAAACTCTACATGTTTACGCTTCATATCAGCGTAACTCTTCTAACGACTGTGGGTAGTCTGAATCCACTGTTGAATCAGCCTGACCTTCTCAGTGGTCTCCAAAATAAGATCTGGCCATAATGGCTCTCTCTGGCCTCAACCCAACGTAAATGAGATCTACACTTCCTACCTTAAAGTGCCTCTCGTAAGGCGCCATCTCTATACTCGAGTGGTATGAGTTGTTATAAGCAAACTCTACCAATGGCAAATGGGAATCCCAACTCCCTGTAAAATCCACAGCACACGCTCTCAACATGTCCTCCAAAGTCTGAATCGTATGCTCAAATTGCCTATCTGTCTGTGGATGGAAAGCAATACTAAAATTCAACCGAGTACCCAACTCGTCCTGAAGTTTACGCCAAAACTGGGACATAAACTGAGGTCATCTGTCAGACACTATAGAGATCATCACACCATATAGACATACAATCCTCTCGATATACAATCTTTCCAATCGTACCGCTCCATATGTCATCTTGACAAATAAGAAATGCATCGATTTCGTCAATCGGTCCACAATAACCAAATGGAGTCATACCCTAAAGACGTCATCGGCAATCCAACCACGAAATCCATGGTGATCCAATCCCACTTCCACTCGAGAATAAGCATCTGCTGCAATAATTTAGAAGGACGCTAGTGCTCAAACTTAACTTGTTGACAAGTCAAACATCAACTGACAACTCAGCTATGTCCTTCTTCATCCCTGGCCACCAATATGACTTTCGAAGGTCTTGATACATCTTAATGTATCCCTGGTGTACCAAATAAGAAGAACTGTGATCCTCGGTCATAATATCCTCGTGTAACCCTCCATAACATGGTACGCACAATCTCACTCCAAACCAAAGCAATCCAGAGTCATCAAGACTAAACCCTGGTACCTCAGATGTCTTAACCTTTTCAATCAAACCCTGCATCTCAGAATCCTTCTTCTGAGCCTCTCGGATTTGATCTAGCAAAACAAGTATCGCCTCAACATGATCAAGTAAAGCCCCGAAGTCGTCAAACTGTAACTCGACTCCAAGCTCCTCCATCAATTTCTGCCACTCTGACACTGTTGGTCGTCTCTCAACTGCGATGTGAGCCAAACTCCCCATTGACTTCCTAATCAAGGTATCAACAACCACGTTAGCCTTACCAGGATGATATGATATGGTGCAATCATAATCCTTTAGCAATTCTAACCAACGTCTATACCTCAAGTTCAGGTCTCTCTGCCCAAAAATGTACTTCAAACTCTTATGATCTGTAAAGACCTCAAAAGTCTCTCTGTATAGGTAATGCCTCCAAATCTTGAGTACAAACACTACGACTGCCAACTCCAAATCATGTGTCAGATAATTCTATTCATGCTTCTTGAGTTATCTAGACGCATAGGCAATCACCTTGCCATGTTGTATCAATACACATCCTACGCCAACCCTCGAGGCATCACAGTACACTGCAAATCCTCCAAAACCTGACAATAAAACCAACACTGGCGCGCTCATCAAACATACCTTCAAATTCTGAAAACTGTCCTCACATCTGTCAGACCACACAAATTTGACCCCTTTCTGAGTCAATTGGGTCATATGAGCTACTACCCTAAAAAAATCTTGAATAAACCTCCTATAGTAACTAGCTAGACCTAGAAAACTTTGAATCTCCGTAGCTGTCTTAGCCCTCTCCCAATGGAGTGCAACCTCTAACTTCTGCAAGTCAACCATAATATTGTCTCTCAACACCATGTGTCTAAAAAATGTCACTTGATCAAGCCAAAACTCACGATTTGAGAACTTAGCATAAAGTTGATGTTCTTTCAAAGTTTGCAAGACTGACCTTAAGTGATCCTGATGTTCCTCCCTAATCCTCGAGTAGATTAAGATGTCATCGATGAAGACAATCACAAATCGATCTAAATACAACCTGAACACTCTGTTCATCAAAACCATAAATACCGCAGGGGCATTCGTTAATCCAAATGATATCACCAAAAACTCATAGTGTCGGTATCTAGTCCGAAATGCAGTCTTTGAAATGTCTTCACCTCTAATTCTCAACTGGTGATATCTCGATCTCAAGTCAATCTTAGAAAATCACTATGCACCGGTCAAATAAATCATCTATCCTCGAAAGCGGATATCGGTTCTTTACTGTTACCTTGTTCAACTGTCGGTAATCAATGTACATGCGAAGGCTTCCATTCTTCTTCTTTATAAACAAGATCGGATCACCCCAAGGTGAAACACTCAGTCGAACGAATCCCTTATCCAACAACTCTCTCAACTGAGTCTCCAACTCCTTCAATTCTGATGGCGCCATCTGATACAATGAAATCGATATCGGATCGGTACCAGGTTGTACCTCGATAGCAAACTCAATCTCACTCTCACATTCTAGTGGGAGTCCAAACAACTCCTCAAGAAACACATCAAAAAACTCTCGCACCACCGGTACTTCGTCCAGTCTCAACTCTGAACTCTCCAGCTCAGCGAGTACAAAAGCCAAATACGCCTCACAACCTCGACGAATCATCTTCTCAGCTCTAACTGTTGATACATAACTTCAAACCACACTGTCTCCTTCACCCTGATAACAGAAATCTGTCTGACTAGGTGGTCGAAAACATACCCTCTTGGCAAAGCAATCCAAGATAGCGTGCCAAGTCGAAAGCCAATCCATGACGAGTATCACATCGAACTCTCTCATATCCAATATGGTAAGATCAGTAGTCAATTCGTGCCCCTCAAAGGTAATCGCGTAATTATGGACCTCGGAATCAACTACAATCTTGGCACCAAAGGGTGATGAAACCTCTAACAACCTGACTAATGGATACATCACTAACCCAACATTCTCAACAAAATAAGGCGTGATGAATGAGTGAGATGCACCTGAATTAAATAAGACATATACAGAAGAACCAGAAATGGATAGCATACTCGTAATTGCAGCATTGAAGTTCTGTGCCTCCTGACGAGTCAAATGATATACTTGAGCCTGTCCCCCTAAAGTATAACTGCCCTGACCAATCTACCCACGACCACTACCTATACCTGTCTGGCCACGACCTCCAAAACCTGTCGTGCCTCTGTTTGAACCTATGTCAGCTCCTGCACTAGCAGTATCAAAACCACCTACCACTTATTGAACTGTCCGTGTTCCTTAACCATGCTGAATGGGACAGTGAGCTACCTTGTGTCCCGGTTGCCTACAGTGAAAACAGAGACCTGCTGCCTTGTGGCAAGCTCCTAAATGTCTCTTCCCACATGTCTCACACTGTGAGTAAGAACCCCCAAAACTTTGGCCTCCGGCACGCCCAGCTGGCTGCACCACACTGACGCTCTGGGAGCTCTGTCCCTACCTCTGGTGTCTAGAGGAATGTCTACATCCCTGATCAGATTGAGCACTCTAACCCCGACCCTACTGGCCTCTAAACGTACCCTCTGTCTTCGCCCTATTGGGCTCTCTCGGCTGTCTATTATCCTGATACTCCATGCTTCAAGTAACCTCCAAAATCTGCGACATTGTAGTCAGACCCAGAGTCGCTACCACTCTGCGATGCTTGAGTATCAATTCATTCAGGAACTTCCTCGCCAAGGCCTCCTCTCTGTGATCCTCAGTAGGTGCATATCTGCTCAAATCTCTGAAGCAGCCCTCATACTCGCTCACTGACATACCCGGCTCCTAGGTAAACTCGTTGAACTGATATGCCTTCCTATCCCTCTCACTCTGGAGAAGGACAAACAATATGAGCTCACTCTTGAACTCATCCCAAGTAACTCTCCTTTAAGATCCCTTATCTTGCCACCACCCTGCAGCTCGATCATCCAACAAGAATGATGCAAGCCTAACTCTCGCTGCCTCATCAGTGAGCTCCATAGCCTCAGAACAACACTCAATCGTAGAAGTGACAATGAGGATCATCTCCCAAGTAACGATAATCGACACAAAACAAAATAGTTATAAGCACAATATTTGGCTACTGTAAAGCAATCCATTAGAATGTGTCTACTTAACTAGTCTGCATCTCCAGAATATGCCATCTTCAAGTACCATATCTACAAAATGACCACCTCTAAATGCGTGCCAGACTACTCCAAAATCATGCGTTCCCACCGCTCAATTTGGTAGACTTAAATTGAAGGAAAACAGCCTCCCTGATGCAGATAAATTCCGAAAAGGAAACGCGAGTAAGATAAAAACCAAACATGATGAACACAGAAATGAATATACAAAAGTTAAAACATCGTTACAATAAAGCAGATTCGAGTTCTTTGTTTTCATTATCTAACTGTCATCCAGCCAAGAACATACTCGCTGCTCTCCTGTAATCCTGCAAACATTCCCATGAAGTAGCCTAAAACAAATATTCATATATGATACATAAGAGTAACAGAATAGAGAAAATTGCATTACTTTCAACAACTTCCATGCTACTCCTTCCCTGTAGAACGCCTTGGGCCAGTTAGGCCTCAGCAAACGACAAGCCTGAGCATCGGATAAAGCATGATCGCCTTCATTCAACATGGCCCAGCACAAGCTTCTATTGGATAAGATAGTTGCATCTGAAGGTTCTATACCACGACTGAAAGTTCAGTAAAAAGAAAAGAATCAGAGGTAAATCATCAAGATATTTCGAAGAATAGAATATCGTAGAGCAAACATCCAAAATATAAAATGATCTCAATTAATGAGATGAGAAAACACTCAAAAAGTTGATATTGGAAGAGATTATGCAAATGCTTAGAAGATCAAAGTGTCAAAACTATATAAATTAAGCATGTTCACCTTCAAATAATAATAGATTGCATCAATATAATCTTTTCTCCTAAATGCTGCTTCCCCATTTGATTTTCCCAGCAAAAATGTATCCTTTTATTTTTAGAAAGTCTTCATATTATCCAGTTTCAAAATATTTTGTTGCATATACAATTTCGTTGGATATTTAAATGTAAATAACAAGCACCGACGCTATTTACTGTTAATCTGTGAGGCAAATGGCGGGACGAGCTATTGGTGTAGGCTCCACCATTAACACAAACATTCTTTATAAGAGCATCTTAAATTTTAAAGAGTAAAAAAAATATTTATTATTATTTTTTAAATTTTGATGTTTTATTTGTGAAGTAAATTAAAAATTATATATAAATATAAAATTGACTAATAAGAAGTGTCAAATTGTATTATAACTTGAGTCACATTAATAATAAATAAAATATAGAGTAAAATTTGACTCTTCAAAAATAGTTCGTCATATTTAGTTTTTATTTTATATTTAAAATATAAAGAGTCTATTAGAATATTATTTTTTTAAATTTACTCTTTATTTTTAAAGAATTTAGATTTTAGGGAGCATTGGAGATACTCTAAGATGATCGGGCAAGAATCGTTTCGTTAAGATACTCCTGTTCTTGTGAGACAAGGAGCACATTTTCCAGTGTAGCATAATATACACCTGCCTTACCTAATACATCCAGCTTTACCTATTGCAGACATAGTTTCCGCTTTCTTTAAGTAGTGGATCCAGAATCTTTTCAGTGAGACCAGTCAAAAAAACCGACACCCATATTCGGAAACCACTAAAACGCCACCGTTTCGTGATCCAACTCTCCACGTATAAACCATCTCCATCTTTGTGACCTGTGTGTGATTGAACTTCAAAAATGGATTTTCACTCTTGAATCCCACCCGATCCACAACCGTCGACTCAATGTCTTCCACCGCCTACCTCTCACGAGCCGCCGCAAACACGACCGACTTCTTCGCCACTCGCAGCCCATGGCGCCAGCTCCTGGACATCCACTCCTTCACGCGACTTCTCTCACTCGGCGAATCTACAATCCGAATAAAACGGAATCTCCTCTACTTCCGAGTAAACTACGCCATGTTCGTCCTCTTCGTTCTCTTCGTAAGCCTCCTCCGGCACCCAGTCTCGTTAATCGTTTTCATTATTGTCTTCGTCTCCTGGTTCTTCCTCTACTTCTTTCGGGACGAGCCTCTCGTCGTCTTCCACCGTACGATCGATGATCGTGTGGTGCTGGATTCGCTGTTTGTTGTTACAGTTGTGGCGCTTGTTTTGACTCACGTGTGGTTGAATGTGCTGGTCTCGGTTTTGGTTGGGTTGGGGTCTGTGTTGTTGCTCGCTGTGTTTAGAGGGACAGAGGATTTGTATTTGGATGAACAGGATGTGAGTGACGGTGGGCTTTCCTCCGTCGTCGGTAGCCCCCCCAGAAGTGGCTACACCCGCATTTGAGGCTTCTTCTTCGTCTTCTTGAGTGAATTGGCTGGTTATTTACTGGTTAGATTTGATTTAATTTTGTGTTTCGTGATTTGCAAATATATTCGTAAATTTAATTGGCTTGAGTTCATTGCTTCTATGTATGGTTCTATCATTGATTTTTAGGTTAAAAATGGGAAATTTGTGAACATAAGGTGGATTTGCTTGATTCTAATTGTGGGTGTTGGTCTATTCAGAGTAAAATTTTGCTGCTTATGTTAATTTTTCTTTCTGCATTCTTTTGTAATCCATAGTTTCTGCTTTGTTAATGGTAATGCGGTAGGTACTGTTTGAATTTAGCAAATGCAGTACAGAGAATTAATTTTCAGTACTATGGCAACTAAAAGTGACACATGAACCAATATTGCAGTTAATTGTAATGGTACTGAATCGTTTACAACGATGAGTTGCATAGTTCAGGTACTTTTATTTTTTCTTTTTTGTGAACTTCCAGCTTTGTTTTAGAACTTTCTGGCTGGGATTTGATTCTGCTAAATTAGTTATCGATTAGTGAAGCAAATCTAGAGAGTAGAAATGTTGAAGTTGTGGAATTATAGAAGTGAATACTATGTAATTATGTTTGGTATGAGCAATTACCTCATGTAGAAAAATATATATACACAATGGAAAAAGAAAGGTTTCTTTGAGGGATGCTTTTGATGCTTTTCCTTGATCTCTTATTGGGAATACATTTCGGTAACGGTATGCTTTTCTGTGTTTGTGAATGATTAGATGGTGGAGAAAGTTGGTTGCCCATGTGATCAAAGGCATGAATCTTGAACCATACCTCATAATTTTATTAATGGGGTTGGAGGGAGAGATGTACACAGAGTGGTTGATACAAAGCTTTTGCTCCATGCGAGAAGAGAAAAAAGTGATCTGATAGAATTGATAAAAGAGCGGTGGGACAGTAAGCATTGTTGTTGTCAATGGCCATACAACACAAAGCGATCCTACAATTCATTTGGAGACTTGGAACACTTCAGGTGTGTCTTGAGATTAGGTTTGAGTTGTCTACTTGAAATCCAGGAATTGACTGCAACTTCAAGGTCAGTTGAGCCTTTTCTTTTTTCCGTCTCTTCATTTTAAGAGCAGTTGCATCATTCATGTGAGGTTATGAAATTACAATTGTGGGTGTTTGGTTAAGAGATTTTGCTCAGAGATAACACCTTAGTGGTTAAAACGAATCTGGTTTTTTCTTGAGATTTTGCTCAGAGATAACACCTTACTGGGTGTCTGGATTTAAGCGGCTGCTACACAGTATATAGTTTGACTTACTAATTTCAGTTGTCTAGTTAAGTGTGATGTTATATAATTATTTGAAATTAAAATGAGATTGATGAATTCGTTCAAGAAAATTAATTATGGAAAAAAAGTTGAAATTTTTGTTTTTTTACATGTAAAAAAGTATTTTTTTTATATTTTTATCATACAAATGACAAATATAAATTAAATTAGAAAAAATTCTGAACAAAATCAGCTTTGGCATTAATTGTGTTTTCCCCCTCATTTTAAGTTATAAATAAGAAAAAGAATCAATTTCTTGCCTATTTTCCGAAATAACTTGAGCTGTTAAATTTTAAACAAGTAAAATATGAACGCAAAATGCATTTTGAGGCAAACTCGAGCATAAACTTAATCTCGAGGTTTTCTTATCAAGACAAACATGAACACTATTTGACTTGGCGTGATTGCAACTCTAATTTGAATTGGTGAAATTATTTTAAGTTTGGAACCACTAAATTAAAAATTAGTAGATCTAATTATTGTATTATTTTTTGTTTTGCAATAAATTAGTAGATCTAATTTATCTCCAAAGTCCAAACCAAAAGAAAAACCAAAAAAA
>CAODLS010484949.1:0-13957 GCA_948243855.1 Flueggea neowawraea | reverse complement strand
TACTATCATATGGGACAAAATCATATCATGCAATCCAGCACTTTAAATCAAAGCATCGATATATAATACATATATACCATTTCAAATCCAAATCCGATTATTTCACAAATAACCATTTTTATATCAACCAATCCCTTAGATTAGTCATTTTCGGATACATATATCCAACACATCAAAAACAAGTAAATAGAGCTCGAGACACAGCCAATGTGTTTGAAGCTGCTACTCACCCACTTGGCAATCCAAGCCAAAGCACCGGTCAAGTCCCACTCGTCGGTGGTTGATCTCGCTTGCAAGGACAGGAAAATGTACATATAACACATCACAAACATCACAATGTAGTACTGTGGCAAATACCCAAATGCATGATATGAAATACAAATGCAAACTCTCTAGTCGCCTAAACAAACGAAAGTGAATCCATCACTTCCAAGCCAAAGATCATGCTCCATTCGATCCCCAATGGAACCAAGCATACTCCTTAACTCAAATCAATCTCTTGAACATGGATTCGTCCTCCAAATCCACAAACAAAGTCAAAATCTTTCTAGATTTTAACTATGAATCTCAGACTTCCAAGACCCATGCCGAATGACTAGTCAAATCTCTTACCCTAAATAAATCTGTGAAGTTCTAACTCATATCTATCAAGATACATCAGAAACAACACCAGATTTGACAAGAAATTCAGTGAAACCCGTAACCCTAGTTGTAGAGAAACCCATTTGGTTCAAATACCAAATCCCACGAAACCGATACTTGATCTTCAAACTACTGGTCTCAAACAACCATAATCTTCTTGATCTTCAAACTATTGGTCTCAAATAACCATAATCTAACTCTCCTTAACTCGTATTCCATCAGAAATGGAAAGATCTGAACAAAAACCCAAGTTTGGTCGTAACCCTAGAATGCCCAAATGCAACGCAAACTAAAGAAAAGAAGAGATTAATGGATGATTCTTACCTCTAGATCCGTTGTAGAAGTAAGGAGAAACAAAGAAAATCACAGAGAAGTAGATGAGAAAGTGCTCTGATGGTTGAGACAAGTTGTGACCGAAGGAATGGTAGGTAGGGGTATTTATAGACTCACGGGCTGACTGTGCATTTCACGCACAGTCACCCAGAAAAACACATCTACGTGCACAGTAGGGGTTTTGTGTGCGTAACACCGTGCTCTACATGGATAGCATCCCATGTAATGTATGTAGATGTCAGATCTGAAGCCCCTCATTCAGATCTACAATCTACATGCATTCTAACCCCTACTGTGTGTGTAGAAGGCCTCAGCGTGCTCACAGGTCACATCCAAAGGATGAACAACATGCACAACAACCCATACAATGCACACAGTCAAAGCAAAGTTCTCGTCCAACTCATCCCCGTCTACGTGCATAGTACTCAATACTGTACACGTAGATGACATCCTGTGTATGTTGCACTCAACGCACATTCATGGTTAAGTTTCAAGCCTCTACTACGTGCACAATACCTTATACTAAGCACATAGATGACCTCCAACATGCAAAACACACGCAACACAACCCTCAAACTCAAAGTTCAACATTCCAACTTGAAACCACCTTGGAATACTACTAGATTTCGGCTAAAATAAGTAGGATATTGCAGAAATAGTGCATGGATTACTCGGGCGAAGTCCTGTTATTCAAGTGACAAATACATCCAGTATACCAAATGTGGCATTACTCAAGTGAGTGACTTCTAATTACTCAAGTGAACTGAGGAATCGATTACTTTAGTGAACGTCATTGTTACTTGAGTGACTATTGCATCCAGTAGCCTCTGGAAGTTTGAAAGATACGTTACTTGAGTGAGTGTCTCCTTGTTACTCTAGTGAAATAAACTAGACTAAATTTTACTCGAGTGGACATGTTAGTTATTCGAGTGATCCTTTGCTTGATTGCAATTTTCACCAAAGTATCAAACATCATTTTGTTCATCATCAAAACATAAAGAAACTTGAATGTTAACCACCCTTGGTTCAACAACCTTGTCATCTTCTGTTCTTGCTACATTTGTATAGCAAGTTAGGAACAGACTGGTGCGTATACCAACTGTGCACAGTGAACCATTTATACAAGTCAATGGATTCATGAATTGACATTCTCCGACTAATGCACTAGGAGTTTTCACATTCTTCTTATTTCCTACTGGTGAATATTATTTTTTCAGGATGAGCTGGTTGCGAGATTGAGAAGTGCAAATGGTTAATTGTTTACGAAATTGAGAGATAAGCGGGCTCTCCATGTTTGTAAACATCCAGGCAGTGGAAAGTAGGTGATTTTTGTAATGTTCAATGATACTTAGAAACTAGCTAAAAGAGGGGAAATCTACTTAGCATTGATGTAATTGAAAACAACAGTTTTTTTTTTTACTCTGAATTGAAAACAATAGTTGGCAATGTATTTTGGTTCTGTTTCCATTTTTATCTTTCACATCAATTAGCTTATGTGTTTCCATGCATGTTTAGGTTGTCTACACGAAGTCTCTTTGGCCAATTGTTACAATTTCTTTTCTATTGCAATCAGAAAGCAAATTGCTTTACTGAAATTGACGAGTTTGCAATAAGTGTGACAGTTAGAACTTAGAACATTCTCTGAGCAATGAAATAACTAGAAGGTAACTCGCTAATCTTTTAATGCCACATCACACACACACACTCTGAGTTATTGCAAATGATGCTGGTCCCATTTACACTCGCCATGGAATTTGGTTCATCCAAAACTGCCATGGAGATTGGAGAGATCTCTCATGTATTGTGAACTTGCAATAATGTGTGCCTTGTGTCCTTACCTAAAAGTGGAATAACCCATACCCATGTTTAGCGAGCAAGATTTGATGCTTGCTTGATTAGGGTTGAGTGAGGAAAAATGCTTGTTGGATTTATTTTTTTTATCCAAAAAATTCTAATTTGCTTGGAAGAAATCTACTTTCTAACCATCATTGAACCACTTTTACATTCGATGGTTGAGCTACTTTAGCATCGAATCATTGAATCCCTTACTGCTTGTCATTTTTTACCTCCAACTCGGAATTATTGATTGTGGCTTATACAACAACCACAACTTAGAAAACTAATATTAGCATTTAAAATGTCAAAATTATTTTTCTATACTAATCAAACAACAAAATTATTTTATCTTTTTAAAATTCATTTTTTCACGAAAATATTGCCTGAAAAAATAATTTTCTACTAAACAAATAGAGGCTTGTAGTTATTTTAATATAACAAGTCACAAGTCTACCAACGTGGGTAGTGATCTGTTCGGTTTTGAGCCATGAATATGAATTTGAAGACAAAAGATTGCAAGGAATTGGGATCTAGAGCCCATGAGTGTACATCTTAGTGTGGGCCCCTTTAATATTACAATGAGTTAATTATGTCACATGTCATAATTAAATAGTAGATTGTGATAAATAGAACTACCAATTTCATATTTGATAAAATAACAGAATATCAAAACTTAGTTTGAGAAATACCATAATTTGGAAACTAAATCCCAACAATGTCATCTCCATTTAATATATAACATCAAAATCTCTTCTCCACCTGATATTTTAGTTTGATTGTTTCTCTCTCTACCACCCTCTCTCTCTCTCTCTCTCTCTCTCACTTCACGATTCTCCTGCTCTTCTGCTCTCTTCCTCTCTCTCCTTAAGAAAGCCTAGCCACCGTCGCCTTCTCCTCTCTTGCTTTTTCTCCTCAACAAACTCTAGCCTAGCCGCAGCCAAGTTGAAGCTTAAGTCGCGAGAGAGATGCAAGGACGAGATCTGGAATCGAAGCTCAACCCGTTTTAATGTTGTTTTAGTGCAGACTTGTTGTTTTGTTTTTCAAGTTTGAGAGATGCAACAATGGTTTGCGGAGGAGAATGGCAGCGGTTGATGAGGCAGAAGGAGTCATTGGTGGTTGCTTGGGTTTCTTAACCCTTAGCTTCAACAGATTTATTCGTAAAAAGAAAGTTTAAGTCCTTTATTTTTTTTGTGAAATTGTGCGGCCAATCATTTAATTTATATTTTTTGTTGAGATTTCTGGTGGTTTGATTGATGTTCAGGTTGTTTTTGTTGGGTGTAGTTGATTTTTGTGCCGACCTCAAACGACTAGGGATTGCTAAACCTTAGCCACCTGTTTTTTTTAGTACTAATGGTGGTGGAGATTAAGCTATTATTGGTGATGATGTGTATACCTTTGAAGACCTATGAATATCTATTGAAGACATTCGAAAACCTTTGAAGACTTCTAAAAATCTTTTGAAAACCTTCTGAAGACCCTCTGAAAATCTCATGAAGACCTTCTGAAAACCTCATTTGAAGACCTTGAATACCATTGTAAAATTTAAATTTTTTTTATATATTTTTGCATACCAAATTAAATTTTGTAAATATTGTGTAAACCGAAATATAATTAAATCAATTTTTTTATAAAAAAAATTGAAATCGTTTTTGGAGACATCTAGAGAAAAATATTGAAAACTCCCTCCTAAAAACCTACTGCATACATTCTGAAGGTTTCTAAAAAATCAAATTTTTTTGTGTTAAAATTCATTTTTTTGCAAAAAAAATCAATTTCTCCTAAAAATATCGCTATTTTTTGCGAATATGGCATTTTTCTACTCAGTTTTATTTTTTTGGCATTTTGCAAAATTGAAATCTTGAATGAAATTTGCCAAAACCAGTGTTTTATTTTGTCATAAAAGTGTGATTTTTCCTATTAGAATAATGTGAATTTTTTTTAAACTGAGATTAATCTGGATAAATTTTGCCTGTGAAATTAATTTTTTTTAATTACAACTATTATTTTATTAGAAATTTTTTTAGCTATATTTAGTATATGACTCCGCTCATATACCATACAAATAAATGAGTTAGCATATAAGTCGGACATGCTCGCAGAGTATGTCAGAATGAATCAATTATTTATATGTCATTTTCTGATTTATATAGTGTATAAGCGAGATCATACACCAAATGTAGATAAAAATATTTTTATCTTATTTTCACATTTTTTTCTCAGCTGTTACTCTATTTTCACCTTTTTTTTTTGTCATTCTTCTTCGCCTTCTTTCTTGGGCAGTTAGATCAATTTAGAACTCTTCCCGACAACCATGCATGTCGGCATTCACTATCCTATTTTCTCTTGGGTCCCCAAGTTTACGCAATCTTCTCGTTTATCCTAAATAAAGTTTACAACTATTATTTCTATAGTTTTTTGATATATGAATAAATTCGAATCCAAATTCACGAGCATGCGTCTACATTTCCAAAGCACGTTCCACTGTGTGTAGCTATTATTTCGGCTGTTTTTCTTTCTGTGCTCAAAACAAAAAAGGATTGCTAATTGTCACTAACAGCATGAAAACACTCATAGAAGTCAAATGGTTCAATCTTACTTTTAACAAAATGTTCAATTTTGCTTACATGCAGTGAGTTTAGCAATTAAGGAGTCGATCACTTACTTAGAAAGGTTTGAGTTTGATTTTTGCTGTGGCGCATATAAATAAGATGACATATCTATATTTTATTGTGTTGTTCCAAGACGTAACGTACTTCGGCTTTAACTAATGTACATGCTTCAAGCTCAAACGTAATGTTGTTGGCCGAAAATTTATCACAATCTACAAGATTTGCCATTTTTTTGGAAAAAAAGTTCAATTCAACTTAAAAAGTCATTTTACTTTATTTTTCTTGGTCAAACATCCCCAGCCTATAAATTCCTCCATTTTTTTCCAAAAAAAAGTTCAATCCTAAAAAATTTTGATAATCGCAAAGGCTATAATATATTTATGAAAAATATTCTTGTTTATATTTAGTGCATATCCCTACACATGTACTAAATTATTTAATAATTAATATTTGTATAAATAGGTAAAATTATAGGTGGAGTCATACAAAAATATATTAGTTTTAATTGATTTTGTATATGTGTGGAGACATGAATCAAATATATACAAAAATTTCTCTGTATTTAGATATCGACTTTTCCAAAAAAATTCCTCTCTAAAAGAATAAAAAATTGTCGATATTCATAGATTTTTTTTCCCTCTCAAACAAATAATAAATTTCCAGTTGCAAAGTAAAAGTAGCAAAAATAAAGCCACGTATACACAGCAGTTGGTGCAATGGTCCTTTGTATATACATCTGGCTATGACTAATCCAACCAATGCTTGAATTGTCTTGGCATGGCTTCTTCTTTTTGATAAGTCATTTGACATGGCTTCCGCCCTTTTTTGGTCGTTGAAGATGTGTAAGAGACGTGGTTTTCTCGAAACCAAAGATTGGGTTTTCTTTTCTTAATCATACGCCCTTGATTGCGACAACCCTTGTGTGCTTCCTTCTTAGCACGCTGAATTTTGTACCGTTCTCTAAGGTTGTGTTGCGCATTAAGAGCCGTAGCAAGTTAGAGCTTGACAATGATTAATGACTAATTTTGCGTCCTGTTGTCAAATCGTGAGGTTTAAGATTCGCTTCTCTTCGTTTTCGACAAAAGACTGATTAGATTTTGCAAAAGATATGACTTTCGCTAAGCTTGTGGTAGCCAGCAATTGTGTTGTGTAGTCATAACAAGAATTTCCCATGCTTACTCTTCGGCAGCCTCATCATATGAGAAAGTTTCGACCCTGCAAAAATATTCTTTGCGTTTTAAGTCTGTTTAAATTGAATATATATTCTATAAACCCAGCTACTCCACATCACTCTTTTCTTTTATGAACGAATAATAATGCGCATATGATCAATATGCTGATTTTGTTGATTACTATAATCAAGAATGGATCCAAAATGTTTCTTTGCTACATTCTTAATTTAATCATTTCCATTTTTTAAGTAGGAATATTATATGATGTATCTATTCAAAATACTTAAAAATTAATTTTGAACCAATTAATCATCCAAAGATGCTGGAAGTAATGATTGACTTTTCCATAATCCTCAGCATAATCCGCAACAATTTTTTTTTAAAGAAATTCCTCTATTTATTCATTATTAATCTTATAAAGAGAGAGACTAATCCTCATAATAATTATAAAAAAATTAGATACTCTTGAGATTCCATAAAAAATCTGAATGCCTTTGAGGTTTGAACTCAATAGCTCTTAGTCTTAGATGTATGTGCTTATCAATTGAGCTACCACATCTCGACACATAATTCGTGTCAAGTATTTCACATTGCCTAGGTTGAGTTAGTCTTATGTGTTTATATTCAAGTGACAATCCTCCCCCTTAAGGTGTCTTTTGGATGTGAGTTAGTCCCAATTTAACATAGTATCAGAGTCACCCCTAATGCAATGGTTTGGGGCGGTGTCCAGCCATGTATTGCCCTTTTACCCATTAGTTATTCAGCCCGGTTTAGACTAAGGGAGTGTGTCAAGTATCTCACATTGCCTAGATTAAGTTGGTCTCATGTGTTTATATTCATGTAATAATCCTCCCTCCTTAAGGTGTCTTTTGGAGATAAGTTATGCCCAATTTAACAATCCGCAACAATGATTCCGCAAATTCTAATCTTTTATTTGCACAAAAAGAAAAATCTATCATTGATCTAAGTTCTAACATTTCATGTTTTGATCTAAGTTCTAATAGTTGATGTTCTTTTATTTGGTATTTTTTAACCGATGTTTAACAATAAATTAATATAGATTTGTAATCTTATGGTATTGAAGCGTAGTCTTTAATACTGAAGATTCAAAATTAATTTTGAATTAAAATGAAAAGAAAAACATGTGTGTTTTTATTTCAAGACAAACTTTTTTGTCCTGAATGAAAACACAAGTTTGTCTTGAAATAAAAACACAAAGTTGTTCCGCTAATTTACTAAAATATTCTTGAAACTAAACACAATTTTATGATGCTTGTCCATTTAAAATAAGAAACTTTGTATTAGATAAAGACTCTAACACACTACCAAAGTGAAAAGAAACAAAGAAGAGTAAATTAATGGCTTAATAACATAGAATAATATAAATTTTACTTATTTTTATATTTGTAGTTCGACCTTTGAAAAATTATATTTAGTAACACGATTTTTGCTTTTTTTTTTTTGCAATTATGGCACAACTTATCAATTCCGTTTTAAAAAAGGGAAAATGTTGACGTGGCACTGACGACGTGATGACGTAGTCGTTAGTGCCACATGATAGTCATCCACGTCAGAAACAAAGTCAACATTTTTAATTTTTTTTACAAATTTTGTAAGTCATGTCATAATTGTAAAAAAACACAAAAGTAGTACTATTTAGTGTAATTTTTTTAAAAGTCGTGTCACAATTGCAAAAATTAGTAAAGTTCATGTTATTTTATCAAATAATAAAATGATACGAACTTTGCTTATTTTTTTTGCACTTATGGTTCGACCTTTGAAAAAATTACACCAATAGCACAACTTTTGTTTTTTTTTGCAATTGTAACATGACTAACAAATTCCGTCAAAAAATAAAAATGTTGACATGACACTGATGATGTGGTCGTCAGTGCCACGTGGCAGTCATCCATGTCAGTGCCACGTCAACATTTCTATTTTTTAACTGAATTGACAAGTCGTGCCACAATTACAAAAAAAACAAAAGACGTGCTACTGGATGTAATTTTTCAAAGATGAGCCATAAGTGCAAAAAATAGTAAAATTCGTACTATTTTATATTAGAGTCAAATCCACCACGGTCCATAACGTTTGACCATTTATCTAATGTGATCCCTCAGTTTTCAAAATTAGTCGTTTTAATCCCTCTGTCCATCATTGTTAGTCAAATTTAACATGTGACATCAAAAAATCTAACATGACCTATAAGTCTTATTATTTTTAAATATTTAATGATAAAAATATCTTTTTAATGCCGATACAATTTTTACCAACATTCTCAAATCAAAACCAAAATCAAAATTTTAACCTAACCCTAAACACCTAACCAAACCCACCTATTCATTTTTCTTTCTTTCTTCTCTTATGAACTCAAAATCTACCAAAACCAAAAACCCACCATCAAGTCAAACCAAAACCAGAACCCAAACTGATAACCCACTTTCACCTTCTTCATCTTCCATCTCAAGCCCAGACTTACGCCTCCACTTCATTTTCTCCTTCTTCAATCCCACCAAAATCGTGGCCTCCTTCTTGTCGACCACATCGTCCCCATCATCTCACCGTAAAAAAACCCACGCCTCTCTTAATCCTCTTTGCTCTCTATCGCACGGCTCTCTTTACTCTCCCCATTTCTCTCTCTCTCTGTCTCTATCTTGCATCTATGTTTTCTCTTTATGTGTGTTTTTATTTCACACATTAGGCTACTGCCTTTCTAGAAGATAAAGGTATTCATTGATTGGGGGCGTTTCTGAGATGCTGGTTTGTTTTTTGCTCTGTTTTTCCAGGGATTGAAAGATTTGTGACAAATTGAAGATGGTGGAGTCGGTGGGTTGTGGAGGAAGGGTCGACAAATGTCGTGAGGGACTGCAGGTTCTGATTCTATGTGTTTTGGACGAATTGAATAGATAAGGTTTGAAGGAGTCATTGTGAGTTTGGGAGAGAGAGAATGGATGTGGTAGCCGTCTCGCCTGAAGGCTGAAGCTCCAAAAACGAATTTCATCAGTATGTGGAGACTCGTGCGTCCATCGCTCCCGTACCTGCCCAAACATCATACTTTCACCACCACAGCTGCTGTCGCCGCCACTACCGACACTGTACGAGAAATCACCGAGATTCTCCGGAACAAAAAATGGCTACAGCTCTTAGACTCCTCAAACATACCCAACAACCTAAACCCACATGTGATTCGATCGGTTATCCACCAAAACCCAGATACAGATCCGAAACGCCTCCTTGACTTCTTCGTTTGGTCCGAGGTCAAAATGGGTACTCTCCAAAATTCTTGATATCTTGTCTATGCTTATTGTTTTGCTTGGTAAGTCTAAGTTATATGAGACTGCAAGTAATTTTGTTGGTCGTGTTGTGAGAAATTTTAGGTGTTCACGTGATGTTTTGGCTTCTGTTTTTAGTTTTTATAGAGAATTTAATGTCGACGATGACGAAAAGAGTGGTAAAGGTGTGATCTTTGACATGTTGATCCATGGGTAATGGAAAGGTGGGTTCTTGAATGAGGCAGTTGATTTGCAAAATGGGACAAACTGATTTGGGAGAGTTCAACAAGTGTATGCTCGAGAAAGGGTTGGTTCCTAATGGTTATACTTATGTGAGTCTTTTTATTGGCTGGGTATCTGATGGAAAAGCGACTTACTGATGCAAAACTGGTGTTACACGAGGAGAGAAGTTGGGAGAGAGAGAATTGAGTTTTGAATAAGAAAGAGAAACAATGCTTGAATGGTTTATTGAAGCAAATTTATCTTAAAAAAGAGGAGTAATTTTATATTTTTGTATTTTTTGTTAAAAAAACAAATGGAGTTAATAGCGAATGAATGAAACGCTAATTTTAAAAATTGAGATACCGCATTGAAGAAATAACCAAACCTCAAGGACCGCGGTGGATTTGACCATTTCTCTTATTATTTCTACGAATATTATACCGACATGGGAGGAGACCTGCAATTTAGATATCCTTAATTAATTTAGGCTTAATAACATAAAAAGAAATTAATTTTTAAGTCTTTGAGATATACCCTAATTAGTAAGTAGGTCCTCACATTTTATGGATGCAGCATACACGTCTTTGAAACTTGTTTTTGACTGACAAAGTAAACAGAAATGAGAGTTTACAAAAATACCCTGCCTTCAAATCAAAGACCATCCATCCTAAACATACCGCTCATTCTCTCTCTCTCTTCTTCTTCCTCCATCCACCAAACAAAACCTCAACGCTTCTCTCTCTTCACAGTAGTTGTCCTCGCCGTTTCCCCTACCACCCCTTGCTCCCTCTCCATCCCTCTCAATGCTCACCATCTGTTGAGAAGAATAATGAAGCAGTTGTCGTTGAGAAGAAGAAGAAGACAAGGAGACAAATCTGGTTGAGAAGAAGTGGAAATGAGGAAGCAGTCGTCGTTGAGAAGACGATGACGACGAGGTAGATCCACACAGCACCCACAAAACCCATAAACTTCTGTTCTCTAGTGTGTTGTTAAGCTTTATTGGGTGAGATCCTTTCTTGCTTGGAATTGGGTTCAATTTGATGCGACAGAGAAACTGGTCTCCATTAGGATTCGATTTGAAGCGACGGAGATCTGAAACCAAATCGATGTGATGGAGTTACAACAGCTGATGCCGTTGACGGAGGTGGAGATCCTCGACGGTGTGGATCGGTCTTTAGTTTGTTCGCCTGCTGCTGCAGAGGTTTTAGCTTGGTTTGAGCATTGTCCTAAGGAATATTGAAATGTTTGATCTGCACATTTTTCTGGGTATATTGAAGTGTTTGTTCTGACTCCTCTTATTGTGGCTTGCAAGGATTTCGAACTATTCAATGTTACTAAAGATTTGATTGAATTGGGAACTTATGAGGCCTTGGATTGATTTCATGGGATAAAAGCATCATATAATGGGTGTTTAGGCTAATTGCAGTCCAAAAAATTTCCAAGAATTCTATTGAGGTTTTTGTCATCGGGCTGCTTTGATTTCCCTAGGTACAACCACTGCTCTGTTTTTCCCATATACAACCACTGTAGTTCCAGGGTCATTATGTTTTCATCTGCAAGGGAAGATTAATGTAAAGCTTATTAGTTAAATGAATGTTCAGAATTGTGTTGCTTGAATCTTTTGCACGTTAATTGGGGGTGGGTTTGAATTGTGTTGTGTTGTTTGGTAACAACTTTGGAGTCTTTGGAGTTTATCATTGATAGATTGAAATGTACCATAGAAATCAAAACAATTACTAAAGTAGGAGAAAGTGTTTCTGAAATGCAAAATTAGGGTTCATAGTAAAAAAAAGACATGAGTATTTTTGTCTTTAAAATTTTATCTAAACAAAAAGATTAGACACGTCAGCAACTTATTAACGGAATATTAACAGACCATTGACAGAAAAAACTTAAGTGCAATCCGATTTTTTATCTCAAAAACTTGTATGTAATATCTTAAAAATACAAAAATTTACTTACTAATTAGAGTATAGTTTAAAAACTTGAAAATTAATTTCACAAACAATAATAACATTACACCACCCACAAATTTACTTACTAATTAGAGTATAGTTTAAAAACTTGAAAATTAATTTCACAAACAATAATAACAGTACACCACCCACAATGTACATCTTTTTCTTTTCTTCCCTACTTCTCACTAGTCTCTTTCAGACAATCAAATCGAAACAAGCCAACAACAACGATAAATGTCGTTATAACAACACTCATGTTGGCTCCCACTTCCAGAACCTTTACGATGCAGTAGTAAATTTTATCATCATATATATCACAAGTCGGGCCCCGAATATTCGAGTACAATAATTTCCACCAAGAACGTGCACGTTCGAAGAAAACAACGAACGTGCATTTATTCTATGCGCATATTTTTCATGTGTTTAAAAATTTATTTCGGCGCTGAAACGCCGTAGAAGTTCAATGAAAGCTTTGGCTGTGAAATTTTGTCCATTAGTTGACACTTCAAAAGCATGAAAATTGATCGTGCAATAAGATGAGATTATATGAAATTGGATATTTATCTTGATTTTTGTCCTAAAATTTGAAGATTTTTGAGTTCTATAGCTATTAAAGTAGGGTCGTTATAGCCATATATATGATCATATAGGATAGATATTACCACTTTCATATGCAACTTTAGTTCACAGTTTCCACATATTAAGCACGTAGTACCTTGGACAACATTAAGAACATGTTTTAAAAAATGTTTGCTATCATTTCAAAAAAAAAATTGTTATTGTCTTTATTTTCAGTCGATTGCACTTCTTGTGTCATGATAATAAAATCTAGTAAATTCAAATATAATGTTTATAACAATTATTTATTGTTTTTATAAGTAGTGATTTTAGTACGCATAACTCATAAAGCAATCAATTATTAGCCGAACAGACAAAGAATCCAAAGATGAAAGAAAACCTGTCGAAAACAATTACAGTTGGTCCCAAGAAAAAACAGTATCAGGGCATCAGTATATATCTAGCCCTGTAATACTAATCTCTCTGAATTTACACTTCCTACAAAATACAACATAAGTAATAGAACGACAAATAATATCATCTTTTCATCACCAATAGCATTGAATTAGTTTAATTTGTTAAGTGTTAATAGGGCAAGAATGCCATGTTACTAAGTCTATACCATGTAATTTATTGCCACATCAATAATATATCTCGTCAATAATGTATCAACACCAGGGTAGTATTGGCAATAGAAATAACTAACATAAGACTAATTAACAATGTTTGTAAATCGTAAATACTGTAAAAATTGATGTTTTTATTGAAATGTAAAACATTGTGATAAAGATATAAAAAGTATAGTACACTGCGTATAATCAACACGTCACATTCTCTCAACATATACATACCAGATTTCGTAGGTCGTGAGGTAAGAGGAAGACAACCTAACCTCACTTACTTCTCATGAGACATCCCTCTTTCTCTCTCCTCCTCATTTTCATTATTCTCCAGCTGGTAGGTAACTGATTTATTTGTTTGTGTGGATTCCCAAAACAACTGTGGGATCTCCCTCTAACTTTTTTCTTATCTTCCAGGTTTTCTATTGGACTTATTGATATGATACTACAGTATTCGAAGATTGTTATCAATGATTATGAAGCACTATCGATATGTTGTATGCCAAATGAATTGTGGTGTTCCAAATGAAGTTTCGCTGTCATTTGACACTATCTCCATTAGCAGTACTATTTGCTAATTAACACTTGTTACATGTGCTGTTATGAAGTCTTGCTAGCTAACACTACATTTGGAAAATATATATATATCCATCATATGCTTAATATGCGTGAAAAATAACTTTTAATTTCTTTAGTGTAAGATTTAAATCTTTAGTGGACAGAATAGAAAGTGTC
>CAODLS010484922.1:0-28332 GCA_948243855.1 Flueggea neowawraea | reverse complement strand
AATCTTCCCTGTCATTTTGATCATAATTGTATATGTATACTCATCAGGCTCACAATGCTGCTTTTTCATGTCTTCGAAAACCTTTTTGGCATGGTGAACCTGCCAAAATGCTGCAGATCAGATAATCAGATCCACAATAATTAAATGTTCAACCTACATGTATTTTCCTATTTTCATCCATTCACAAGCTTTAAAATTACCAAATTCTTCTCACATGATATAGTTGATTTCATATGAGAAGCAACAATTTGATAAATTTTTTAATCTCTCCTCATTTTAGCCAATTTCTAAACTCTACAGGGTATCTAGTTAAGAATTTGATACAGCTGCCACAAACAATAACCTTAGAAATCTTCATCAATCATTCCGAGTCTGACTTGTTTGCATCAACATCAAGCAACTAACCTGAGTACATATTGCATAATCCAACACATGATAGTTACCGTCTATCTTTGCATTGCACAACACAACACACACACACACACACACACACACAAACATGACACACAAGGGCGAGACAATCACAAGGAGTGAGCTTTACTCAAAAATAGCAAAAACCATAAATAGTGAATCAAAACACCATCCACCAAAGAAATATTATTCACCACATTAGCATATAACAAAAATTCAAATAATACGTAAAAATTATTCTTAAAAAACGAACCTTTTGATCTTTAGCCAAAGCATCCAAGAGCATATTATAAGCAAAAAATGTCAAGCTTATACCCTTTCCTCTTCATCTCCACATAAACACCAAACCCTTTCTCGCTATCCCGAGACCGCAAATACGCCTGAACCAAACACTTATAAGTATACCCAGTCGTTCTCAAACCCCATTTCTTGACCAACCCAATACACCTTTCCAAGTCCTCACCTTTCCCAAACAAACCAATCAATATATTCACCGTCGAGATCGTGCCACGTACCGCATTCCTCTCCATCTCCGATAGCGCCGTCCTTAAGAGCTCCAGTTTATCACCCAGTGTGGATTTTGCGAGGATGAGAATGAGGCGGGTGTAGGTGAAGGCGTCATGCCGGAAATTTGAGGAAAGAGAGGGGCAAGGGTGGAAGAATTTAAGGGCGAGGGAGGGACAATTTAGGGATTTTAAGATTTCGGAGGCTTCAGAGGGAGTAAGTGTGACGGAGAGGGACGAGAGGTAGTCTTGGAGGGAGAGGAAGGGGTCGGGTTCGATATACTGGCGGTGGCTGGTGGCGGTGGAGGTGCGACGGCGGTTTTGGAGGAGGATCTGGGTGGCTTTGCAGATGATGTGGCGGCGGGGGATTGGGTAACCACGGGAGTCGGTTGGGAGGGGCGGGATGAGGGAGACTTCGGCGGAGATTGTGCGACCTTTGGAGGAAGTCGATGTAACTTTGGCGGTGTATTTGGTTCCGTAGTGGCGTCGGGTGAGAGGAGGTGGAGGCGGTAGGGGTATCTCATGGCGATTTTAGCTCCACTGTGGAATGTAGAACTCGTAACCCTCGGTAATCATACGAAGTGTGAGGAGCACAGGTTAAAACGCCGTCGTATAAGTGGACCTGTTCTTTTGTTTTTTTTGAAATCAATAAGTGGACCTGTTTAGGGATCGGGTTCTGTGGAGTCCATTAACGAGTTAATGTAGAAGCTATATTAATTGAAAATTTGATTCTTTATTTTTAACGATTCAATAAAGATTTTTTTTATTTGCCAAAAAATGAAGATTTTTATTATAGATAGCGAAGTTTTTCTTATTATAGAAACTTTGGCATTATAAATAATTTGGAAATTAAAATATAAACAACTTTGCTTTATACTTAACTAGTTTTTTTTTTAAAAAAGTGATATAAAATTCATGTGAAAATAATATATCCCTCACTAAATCAATAATTTATTGATTATTTATTCATTCGATAATAACTAAATCAATAATTCATTGGTTATTTATTTATTTGATAATAAGGAAGTTGTGGAATGGAACTAAAATTGATCATTGGATTTCCAATTTTCTTATAATTTGAACGTAACATTACAGATCCAAAACTTTCTTTCTTTATTTCAACAATCAAAACAAAATGATGGCCACAAAATTGGCAGCAACTCCCTCCACTTTTGCAGCTTTGGCTTCAACTGCAAACGCTTTCAGCTTCTCATGATGCCCGGAACATGTTGCTCACCGTCTCGTAGCTGGGAACTTGAACAACTGCAGCAAAAACAAGGGACACTTGTTATTCAAGGTACCGCCGATTTCTGATGACAAAACTGAAGATTAAATCTAACAAAGTTAGAAATTACCATCCCCGATTGATGCCATTGTTAACGGTGAAGATAAGATCTTCTTTACCAAGTTCGCGATATCGTCCCTTGTGACTTCATCCACAATCTTCAGGAACTGATCTAATGATTTCCTGAGCGGATTAGGAGGAAAAAGAAACTTGTGTCAGCAGAACAAAATGTCAGTTACTCCGCAATAGAAAAACAATCCCAGCGTAAAGAATGTAAGTACAGCAGAGAAGCCAGATTATTTGGATGGAAACAAGAACACATGCTCTACCTTTCCCCATAGGTCAAGAACTGCCTCCCTATGTCTTCAGTCAAAATCATCTGCAAAACAGTCGCCAAAAGAAAAGAAGTGTCACCCATGAAACACAAAAATAAAACAATATGCACAAGTTTAAAAAAGTGCAAAGGCCCTGAGAAAAATATAATGTCTTTGCAAGAGAGATGGAGAGGCACAACATACTCTAGATTCCAGATTCATCAGAATAGCAGATTTTGTAGTCTCTTTTGCGCGGTTAAGGTCGCTTACGGAAGCCGCTCCATCTGCAATGGCAAGTAATTCCCTCACTGCCAATTCAACTACTTTGGGGGTGAAATTGGAGCCCTGAAACAGTAAGGAGATTCTTCAAGCAGAAGGTTAAATAGTATAAAGATCAAATAAAAAGTAGTTCCCCCCTCACCAATACTAACGCACTGTTCCTAAAAAAATGACAATTAATATACTTTATAAATATGAACCAGCTTTTTTGCACGTTGGAAAAACGCACATATGCCTACTTTAAAGATTTTCAGAAGCACTGTCTGTCCACAAGGATTTGCATGAATCTACATCTAATAAGCCTGCAAATGAATATCTGCAGACATATGTGGTGATCAGGTATTGATACCACAAGTTACTTTGATCATTATCTAGTATTTGACAAAAGTATCCGGTTAGGCCAGCTTGCATATATCAGGTTTTAGTAGCCAAGATGAACAAAAACAAGCAAGCATCTTACAATATGACCAAGAACATTCGGGGATAATAATTCAGAACACATGTGACCATGAATGAGTAAAAATCTCACCTTATTTAGGACACATGACAAGAAAAAAACAAAGCCTGCTCATATAAAAAGGTAAAAAATAAGAAGAGTGGTGGAGTTTTACAGTGTTAGCATAGATGCCAAATAAACCAGTGTTGTTGAGCATACTGTTGAAAGCAGAAAATTGTATGACTTCTGGATATTGATTCAAAACGCGACGATCTGAGTTAAGATTAAATTGAAATGAGAAAAGATAATATGCATAGCATTCCAGCAAAGTTGCACAAGGCAAGTTAAGAGGAAAAAAGAAAATATAGCATAACTAGCATCAAGTTGAATAATGAAGCTCAGCAAGTAGCTACATGTCAGACATGCAACGTACATAACATTGAATGCATCCCCTTTCCTGGCCCCCCAGCAGAGAATGATCCACCTCCACCCATAAGCATCTGCACTAAATAGCACCGATGTTATTTCCCTACAATCTTAGACATCAAATGAAAATCAAACACTACGAAGACAGTTAAAACAAAATGAATTTGTACCTGAAGAACAGTTAAAACTACAGCCCCTCTCACATCATGCCATCCTCCAGGAACTTCAAAAGCAATAGCAACATGTGTCATCTGCCTCAAACAAATTTCAACACTGAATATACAAAATGAAAACAGGATAAAAAAAATAGAAGGAACAGTAGAAAGACAACTTTTAAGTTCCAATTCATGATAAGAGATATATACACCTCTGAATCAGCCTGACGACGATAATCACCTCCAACATACACAGATTTAGGTTCTTCAGGAAGTGATACACGTGGGAGGTCAGAAAGAAGTGGCTCTGCCACAGATATTAATTCCTCAAATTCAACACCAGATGCTGCAAGAACCATTTGTGGTGCCGTATAATGCTCCTGAAATGCCACATTCAAAATCACTTAATAAAATATAAAACAACAGAAAAGGACTATTAAAGAGAGTATGCAAAAGAGTCCATAATATTCATTTTATTAATATATTGGACTTACTGTTACGAACTCCTCCAAGGTGGTACTATTTAATCGGTCTAATGCCAACTCTGGAACCAAAAGAGGATTTGCTAGAGCACCACTATATGCAGCAGAATGAATTGCCTCCAGAAGTAAGCCTTGGTAATTGCTTGAAAGCTGCTTAAACTCTTCTTTAGCCTTTGCTACCTGTAAAAATATCAAATTGACCACTATAAAAGAAGGAAATTGTTTGCACAATATCCAATAAAGGATGTATAGCGAGGAGAAGATAGATAGGTGAGGAGGAATCAATCATAACCATAAATCAGTGGACACCAAAATAGAAGCATTTTTCCCATACAGAAAATTACTATGCCTAGGAGTCTCTAGTCTCTACCAATCTTTTCTTCTCCATGCAGGTTGTAAAAAAAACGTGCAATAAGACCTTGCAGACAAATTTTGGTGTCAATTGGGAATTGCAAGAAAACGTATAATATTACAACAAACTAATATATTAACATATTTTACATTAAAAAAAATTGTTGGCCACCAGTAGGTTATGGGTGAATGTGGCTCAGTGGAGATTCATGATGCTAATAAAAGACAATAAAACAAATGAAATATCCATATCAAGGACATTGCTCAAGATCATGATCATGTAACCCAGAAGGTCTAAGAAACCAAAATCTCAGATAGTCTTCAATATCTGAAAATCCCCTAATAGCTCTTGGATATTAGTAGGAATCTAGTATTATGACTAATCTCAAAAGAATAGTCGCAAGATCTAGAAGGATTACCTCTTCATTGACTTCCCAATCTAGGAAAACAGGATTTCTCACCGAGTCAATAAGCAATTCCACAATTTCAGGCACGTAGGTCTTAAGAGCATCAATAGTGTACCCAATCTGCTCGCGAGATGCCGAGGCTAACACGTTGCCACCAATAGCCTCAACTTCTCTAACAAGGCGCAAGTGGCTCCGGTTTCTAGTGCTCTTGAATGCCATTCTTTCAAGCAAGTATGTGGCCCCACACGAAATAGGTGTCTCATAGATAGAGCCACAATTAACATACAAACCTATGGAAGCTGTCGGAATCTAATATTTGCAACGAAATAAGCCTTCATTAAAGTTCCGGAAACAGGATAAGAGTAATTTGCTTGAAGATGGTAATTAGGAGGTAAACAATAGCAAGAACAAAATGCTCAAATCATCAGAAGCATACCAGTGATGTTACTGAAGCTACTCTAACGCCATTGTCGAGAACTTTTGATTTGAGTTTGCTTGGTTCAACGTAATCTGGTACTGAAGGTGGTGCAGAGAGACCTTCAATCGGGACATCCATTGGAGGGAGAGAAGACGCATGTTCACCAGTAAGCCAAGTAAAGAGCCCTGGTGAAGATAATCTACCAGCCACAGCAGTTGATGTTCCATACCTATTGGCACCCAAATTGCCTGCACGGCCCTGCAAGCATAATAGATCGACAAATGTCACAAACTTGAACCAATCATGTAAAACGAATTGGAACAAGAACCATATACCAGCCTAATTTACAAAATGAACCATTTCTGGTAGCACAACGTCGAAATCGGATCCAGAAACTATTACTAAAACGTCACATTCACTACTAACACGATGTGAAATATTTACAATTTGCATTATGAGGGAAAAAAAAAAGGCTAGCAACTTTAATCTGTTTCCTAACTAATGTGATTCAAATTATTCAAAAACATTTCCTTTTCTTCACTACAAGTAAGTCGATAATAAATGAATTCTATCACCAAATTAATTTTTTCTAGAGAAACAAACAGAAAGTTAGGTTTTTAACGAACAGACCTTGAGAGCCCGAACCCTTGACAGCGCAGACCTATACATGTTTGATTATAATTACCACAGACAGAGGCTGCGGCGTCTTTATGGTTTTTAAGGTTTGAGTTCGAGGTTTTTGTAAGAGAGAGTGGTGGTGGCCCCGGACGAGGATGGGAGGAAAGTACATTTTGTTCACGAGGGACTTACGGAAGTTCTTGATTTCCTACAGCAGAGTTCATTATAGTCAGGTGAATCTTCCCTTATATATTGACACGTGGTAACATGGACCTGTAATCTGTTTCTAGGCTGCGCTTATTAATTCATGGGCTTTCAGAAAGGCCCAATTCCATATTTAATTTTAAAAATGAGTATTAATATTTAATTTCCAGTTCCATTTTTGCCACTTGTCTTGTCCACGTTTTTTCTTGACTATTTTTACAATTTATTTATGTGCTCTGAAATATTTGTTTTCCATCTCTTCTAAGTTCTAACCCACTCCTTGAAAACAACAGCATCAGTTTTTCTTAACTATTTTTTCAATTTATTTACTCAAGTCTTTTTTTCTTTACCCATCTTCTATTGGCAATTGCCTAAATTAGACTTACATTGATTTACTGTTGTAAATTAGGTTTTTAAATTCCTGAATATTCTTAGTTACAGATTTGTACTTATTGTGTTGGTGGGAACAGATCTTTTGATTAGCAGAAATTATTTATAAACTATTACCTCCAAATATCGACCATATATATGATGTCGGGATTTCAGAGTATTCTACCGCACTGCTTCACAACGTAGGGACATTCTCACCAGTTAAGTTTCTTATGTCTTTTCCTCTGCTAATTTCCTATCGTTGCATTTGCAGTTCAAATTGTTATGTTCATGTGTTGCACCAGAGCCATACTGATGCGAATCTTTATTTCAACAAGGGTCGTGTAATTGCAACAATCTATATTCCCGAAACCCAAATATGTTCTCCCGGATTCATCCCCTTGCTATAGGTTATTCAATTTAGTTGTTTGTCTTCAATTTGATTTTTTTTCATTCTTTTCAACGTGAAGCAAATCGTCATTGTTATCTTTTCTGCCTATTATTCGGTCATGTTTGATTAAATGCATTGGCGTGTATATGTTTTTGTTTTCCTTGAAATAATTTCTTCAGATTCTAATTCTTGCATTCCACAAAATCACAATTCATGTTGGGCAGGTTTATATTATCCTCTGTTAGTTCTGTCAAGATTCTCAAGTTGCCTGTCCTGTGTGATTATCTAAATTGTGTATGATTGAAATAGTTTCTTCAGTTTTTACTTGCCTTCGACAAAACTATGTGAATTGCTTTGTTTCTTAAGTACGGATTATATTAGCATTTCCATAATGATGTTCCTTGATGCTTGATTTTACAATGCATTGTTCCTTCTTGCTGTACTGATGTTGCTCAAGATATGATCACTGCATTAGCTTCTGATGAACACAAGAAGTATTTTCGTTTATTAGATCTTACGTAGAGGGCAGCAAGAAGGTATTTTTTTAATTTTTTTTTTGGAAGTGCTCAGCATTTAATTAAATGAGATAGGATTTCTTTGACTAAAATTTGAACCACAAATATTGTCCTTAATTTTATGTTTTTGCATTTTGTGAAGACCAATTTATATTCATCAATATCAGTGTCTCACGTTCATGTGCACAATTTCACTCATTTTTTCCATTCTCTGGTTCTTTGCATTTACAAAAAAAAAGCAGTTTTGAGATGTAAAATTTGGATACTTGCTGTGTAGAGATATTAACTACATTAATGATCACGTAGATAAATACTAGCCTTTCCTCCACTAATCTGACATTCTCTAACAAGAATAATTATAGTAACACTTAAGTTTTTTCGAAGACACGAACTTGAACAATGTAGCATCTACTTCAACTCCTTTGATCCCCAAGGACATTTATTGATTGATTGTAACTAATTTATTTTCTGATAAAGAAAATATTGAATGGTTTTTCTTGGTAGCTCTATGGCTGCGTCTGTTATAGCATGAAATAAAGAAAATCGCTTCTTTTATATATTTTCTAATAATATATTTGTTGCTTCAGTAATAATTTTTTTTGACAAGGTATTCTCTAAATCTGCATATTATTATATAAATTTTACCGTAATACATTTATAGTAAATAATTTTCAAAAATAAATTTAATATGTCTTACAACAAATAGTCAAAAAAAATCCCGTGACATCGCTCGGGTCTCCATTTATTTAGTATAATACTTAAGTCATAGTACAAACAACTATATGTTGACATTTGGCTTTTCCTATGATTGACATGTGGCCTAGCATATTGTTTACAAGTGGTTTCTTGATTATTATTTTTCAAAAAAATTATCCATCCATTATAAATTAAACTTGAAAAAAATGATTTTTATTTCAGTGTTATCATATCTTTAAACATGATTTTTATAAATTAAACTTGAAAATATGACTTCGGCCTATCGTTTGATTTGAAGTCGTCTCTCCATTTTTTTGATGTTTTGCTAAAATAATAAAAGAAAAAAAATGTAATAAATAGTTTTTGTTGTTTATGTGAAATCTGTCTATAGTCTTTGCTTTTCCTTTTTCATTTTCCTAAACATAATAACATTGTTCATATTTTTCTCCGTAGCAATGTTTATTAGGGTTGGGTGGAGATGATTAAAAGAGTTTGTTCACTGGAAACTTTATCTTTGAATGTGGTTCTTGCAAATTGAAATTGGACGACAAGAATATGATGACAAGAATATGACGACAAGAATGTTGTTAAGGCAAAAGCCTCTCTCGAAGTTCAGATTTTGAATAACCAATTGAATATGGGATACAAGATTGAGAGAAAAATGATTCTTTAGATGCAATTGATTTTGCTTTTTTATCAATCCAAAAAATAATTTTTTAGTGATTTGTTGATAGTTATATGAACAAATTAATTATTTTGAAGCAATTGAATTTGACATTTGCTTTTTTTATTACGAATTATAAGATGTTTTGAGTTCCATATGTGGCTTTCATTTTGTGGATGTCAATTTTTTCAAAACAAAATTTCGAAATTTACCATCAAAGATAGAATGATCTTATTATTACTGTATTTAATATAATCTCATTAAAGAGGCGATAACTTTTTTTTTATATATATCAGCTAATATAGTTTCATTTCATTTAAAGTTGTTAGAGGTATAAGTCTATAATATTCTTAGATATAATAACTTATTCACAATTGGTAAAAAAATGCAAAATAGACTTAATATTTTAATATATTACAAGATTAATAAATTTAATATTTTTCAACAATTTTTTAATAAAGTAGAAAAAAAATTACTCATACACCCGCGGTATCGCCCGAATTTTCAACTAGTATGGTAGAAAATTCATAGTAGAATTAACTGAATCGAATGTTTTTTCCTTTGGTATTCAATGTTGTGAGTAGACACGTATTGCGTAGAAACCAAATGTAGTGTGGTGAAGTGGCGTGCACCTATTTCTTCTGGTGTCGTCATTTGCGTGCTGTTGTGGGTGGATCTTGACAAAAACAGAGTTCGTAACGCCAAATTTGAGTATTGGCATGTCAATCGCTGCTTGTTTCATGCGTTGATATGAAGGGTTGTTTATCTATTTCATTAACAAGCGCATGGATGATTACATAGCTTCACAATCTCTGATTAACATGCTGATCTTAGCAGTTCAATCATTTTCCACTAATTAATTACATGAGTGGAATCTTCTGAGGTTAACAATTACTTCGCTTATATCTTCACTTATAGTTTGACTTCTTTCATCAAGAACCTTTGTAGTACAATCCTCTTCCTTGTAGGGATACAAGAAGTCGCTTCCACAAACCCCCCCCCCCCTCAAACGCCTCTCCACTGTTGATTGCATACAATCAACGGTTACAACTACATTTTCGTCTACTCTCACTTGCACTCCAAGGTAAATGGACAGCACCATCTCAAGCTCTGCTTCACTCTACACGCCTCGCCTCCGTTGCTTCGACCCCACAAACTCGTACCACCGCGCAACTTCTCATCCCAACAACCGTCACTTCTTGTTCTCTCACACCACGTCTTCACGCTCTAACGGAGACGACAACGTTAACGGCAACGGCCACGACATGCCCAAGTTGGTCCAAGGCACCGCTGGCTACGTTCTTGAAGATGTCCCTCACTTCTCCGACTATATCCCTGACCTCACTGTATGAACTTTCTCTCAGTTTCTCTTTATAGAATTCATGAAATGATGAGAAAGAATTAAGCCTTTTTGGTTGCACCAAAGAACAATCTAAGCTTGAACTTTCTAGAAGAATGTCATTTTTTTTTGGAGGTTGAATTTATGAGTGGTGTTTTCAATGCAGACATATCCTAATCCATTACAAGACAATCCTTCTTATTCGGTTGTCAAGTAAATTCGTCTTCTTTCAACTTGTCTAGTTCTCAATACTTTAAATTGAATGACATATATTTCTAATGTTAATTGACTTCAAAACGGGAGTTTGTGTTCTAACAGGCAGTATTTTGTTAATGTTGATGATACAGTAGCCCAAAAGGTACGATCTTTATCACTGATTTCGCGGGAATTCGAAAACGGTTTGTTATCTAATTTGAATTAAACATGGTTTTTTCCTGTTTAACGTTTTCAGATCGTAGTGCATAGAGAGAGTCCTAGAGGAACTCACTTCAGGAGAGCTGGACCTCGTCAAAAGGTTCTAGTATTTGCATTCTTGTGATTTTACATTGATGAGCATAATATCAGTGAACTCTGTCGTTAAGAGTGTTACTGAGTTTGTTCTAACTGCAGGCTTACTTCGCGTCCGACGAAGTGCTCGCTTGTATTGTAACTTGTGGGGGTCTCTGCCCTGGTATTAACACAGTGGTAAGGGAACTAGTATGTGGCTTGCATCACATGTATGGCGTCAACAGAGTCCTTGGCATAGAGGTGGCCACATAATCTCAAATTCGGATTGTCCAATGCGGTGTGTGATTCAGAAATTGATGTCTAACAACTAAAGAAGTCGATTTCTTAATGCAGGGTGGATACAAAGGTTTCTATGCCAGAAATACAATTCCTCTGACGCCGAAAATTGTGAATGATATCCACAAACGAGGTGGTACAATTCTCGGGACATCGCGAGGGGGTTATGATACATCGAAGATTGTTGACAGCATTCAGGACAGGGGCATTAATCAGGTTTACATAATCGGCGGAGATGGAACACAAAGAGGGGCTTCTGTAATCTTTGAGGTATGTTACAAGTATGTGATGATTCAACTTTGAATAGTGTTGCTAGAGTAGCTTTTGCATGATCTTAACATGTAGCATCTTTCTGAGTAGGAAATCAGAAGGCGTGGCCTTAAAGTTGCGGTAATTGGTATTCCGAAGACCATTGACAATGATATTCCAGTATGTTTGTTGCTGCAATAACCTGTGAAATTCTGACAGTACTTTTTGCCTGATGAAGAACTAATGTAATACTTGTTTTACGTTTCTGATTCAGGTTATAGACCAGTCTTTTGGTTTTGACACTGCTGTTGAGGAAGCTCAGCGAGCAATCAATGCAGCCCACGTTGAAGCTGAGAGTTTTGAGAATTGCATTGGCGTTGTCAAATTAATGGGTCGATACAGCGGTAAGAATCTTTGAGAATATACTATCTGAAAGATCAGGTGGCTTGCTGGTGCCATGCAGCAGTTATAACTTTGCTCTTCCTTTGTTGTCAAAGGCTAGACTAAGCGCTTCTGCTAGGCGCACCTTTAGTCACATTGATCTTAATTTTGGTCTGCAACTTTTGTTCTGTAAAAATTGGCTAAATTTTGTTGATTTAAACGTAATTTTTAACACAGGATTTATAGCAATGTATGCGACGCTCGCCAGCCGAGATGTGGATTGCTGCTTGATCCCAGAATCACCCTTTTATCTTGAAGGACCTGGTGGACTATTTGAATACATCAGAAAAAGACTGAAGGAATACGGGCACATGGTGCTTGTAATAGCTGAAGGTGCAGGACAGGAGCTTCTTTCCGAGAGTATGCATACCATGGACAAACAGGACGCATCCGGAAACAAGCTTCTCCAAGATGTTGGACTTTGGATATCCCAACAGATTAAGGTATTGCTTTTTACTTGCATTTGCAAATGCCATGAGATCAGAACATCTGAGGAATTATTAATGAGAATGATATAAGAAAGTAGAAACAAGAAAGGGTTGACAATGGAGGCATACAGAAAGGGCATATCGGATACAGTACATGAAACTAATATTTGATTTCATTCTGCAGGATCACTTTGCAAAGGAGAACATGACTATAAATCTCAAATACATAGGTTAGCTATAAAATTTCCTCCTCCATCAGTATATTATGCCTTTGTTGTGTTGCTGCAGGCTGCAGCAGTCACTATGGAATATGCAATTGATTCATCAAAGCTTGGTTTGCATTGCAGATCCCACTTATATGATCCGTGCCGTTCCCAGCAATGCGTCTGACAATGTATATTGCACTCTACTAGCTCATAGCGCCATCCACGGAGCCATGGCAGGGTATACAGGATTCACGGTCGGTCCTGTGAATGGAAGACATGCTTACATACCATTCCATGTAAGCTCCTCTTTCACGGGGAAACAAGCTTCAAGTTTTCTTGTCACCATTTCTTTATTTTTTAGTTTTGATCTGGGTAAAGATCTTCTTTCACCACCTAATCCTCGTATTTCATGCAGCGCATAACCGAGAGAAGGAATAAGGTTGTCATCACTGATAGAATTTGGGCAAGGCTGTTATCCTCGACAAACCAGCCAAGCTTCTTGAACGTCAAAGATACCATTGACGACGAGAGAGAAGAATTGCAAACACAATCTGTGAATGGTGATGGGGATGTCGAGGACAGCATCGTGTAACATCCAAGTAACCGGAGTATATAAAACTTTGTAGAGTGAACCAATTGGGCTTTTCTTTCACCTGGTTTGTTTCAAGTTTTGATGGGTACAAGTTCCCCAAATTGCCTCGTATAAGTCTTTTAGTTTGGTTTTGCTCGAGAAATTGAACCTTCCTCATGACCCTTTACTCTTTATCAGATGGTCAAATGATTATGGTGTAGATGACTCGTAATTAATTCTCTTAAAAACTGTGATAGTCTTGAACACAGTTTTGCTATCTCAGAGAATTTTCAGCCTTAAAAAGTTGCCTGGAGCTTGTGTTGTGATCACTGGCGGATATCGCAAAGGAGACCATAATACATAAGTCGGTTCAACAATTTTACAAGTGATACATAACTTTCTATACTCACTGTGAGCATTACCTGCTCAATTTGCCAAAATCGCGAGCTTGATTCTTGTTTCATTTCCGTGCCTCGAAGACAGTGCTAATGACTTCTTTCAAATTATTGCAACCAATAATCTCTATCTCCTCAAAACCTAAATTTATCAGCAAATCTAAAGCTGTTTTAGGAACAATGCATGTTTTGTAACCCAGTTTCTCAAGTGTGTGCACTCTTTTCTCAATTCTCGGGACCTGAAATACAAATCAGATAATTTGTCAGCTGGAGAACATCAACATGTAACATTTCAAACAGGAGTTTTATAGATTCCTTACCATGCGAATCTGACCGGCAAGGTCAATTTCTCCAATGAAAGCTACGTTATTGGGAATAGGAAACTCCAAGAAACTGAAATGAAAAACAATCACCGGTTTACAACACGTGGCAGAGATGAAGTGAGTAAAAGCATCAGCCAAGGAGACGGTCACATAAACGACAAACACAAATATGAGCATTGCAATTATATTCAGGTAAAAGAGGAGACGAAATGAATGAGATTTGAAACCACATGCCTGCTGCAAATAGCAGCTGCTATTGCAAGATCCCCAGCGGTCTCTGTCAGTGTTACTCCGCTAACCACATTTAGAAAAACAGCCTAGAAAAGAGGGCAATGAGAATAGAACATTACCAACTACTTTTGGAAAGAATAAATTTAATCCATTTAAGTATATACAGGTTAACTATCAAGTTGTTTTTAAATGATTGCTTTAACTTTGCATTAGGAAGGAAAATGTATCCATGAGCTATTTGCATATTTCAATTTCAGAAGAGAGTATAAATTTTCAGCACTTTGTACTCTTGGTCAATTTTTACTTTCCCTGTTAATACCCAGAAAGCTTATTGGAAAGAAATATTGCAAAATCCTAATTAAAGCTTTGCCAATTTCTTCTGTAAGAGAGAAAAAGGCTATCCAAAAATGACAAAACCTAATGTTAAATAAATGAAAACATAAACTTACATTTGGTTGAAGCATTAAACTGGCTTGCTTCATTAGGACCTGCATTTAAACGCATGCATGAAGTTAATTCACAATGGCCCACATGCCTCAAAAAAGGTGGCGGTGGTGAACGCAATGAGGGTTGGTGGATTTGGGATTTTGGTGATCAAAAGGGTTCGTGGCAAAGTCAATACAACAGTTCGATCATGAACCTTGATAAATAATGATACATACAATGATGACTAATATTTTTAGGGTGTCAATGATTTTCTATTTCTCAATATTTAATTCATAAAGTATATTTCTTTGGGCATGAAAAACTCTTCAACTTTCAATTCAACAAAAAATAAAAAAACTTTGTTGAGTAATGATGAAACTATTTTCATGCATCAGCTTAAACAATTTTGAATCCACGTGTTAATACATAAGAACACTTAAAAATTAGCAGGTTAGGTGTTTGCCAGGAATAGTCTGCAAATGGAAAAGAAGACAGATATACAGATGAAATTTGTCCAAATCTTAAAAAACTTAACTGAAATAATCATGTCTGCTCTGCTTGCTTGGATTCCGTTAACATGCCTGCAACCTGAACCTGATGGATCAGAGACACATAATGCCTACATAAAACATCTAAAAGTCAGCCAAACTATTTACAGAAAATAATAAATCCATAAAAAATGAAAAGAATAAATGGTATAAACAGAACAATACCTGAATTTCAATAAGAAAACTTCGAGATCCATCCATTACAACAGCAATAGCTAGTCCAGCTAAAATCTTTGAATCTGAGTATTGCTTATTTAAGAATATCTCACTTGGATTTGAGACAGCCTGAAGACCTGATGAAGACATTTCAAATACTCCAAGCTGACAGCAATAGAAAATTTGTGGTTAGTCAGAAAGGCCATGTGAAGTTCATTTCCACTATATAGTTTCCAAATAACATCTGTTCCAAATCAAAATGCAAAAAAGAAAAGGCAGAAGTCTTTAGCAAATTGCACACCTCATCGGTGGACCCAAACCGATTCTTCACAGGTCGAAGCAAGCGATGGGATGAGTACTTCTCCCCCTGTAATCAAACATCATTTGATGATTAGCAACTTCCACATGCCAAGCAAACAGAAAAGAGCAAGCGTTTGCAATTCCACAAAAACCAAGATGTAAACAAGAATATGAAAACTTTTTACTTAAACTTGAGTGTTTATAAAACTAATTGGTGAAGTTTGCTGTAAAAAGAAATTTAATAAGCAATACTAGCTTTACCAAGTATCCGAGAAAAGCAAATGTGACAAGGTACTAACTTCCATATATAAAACAACATCAACAATGTGCTCCAAGAGACGAGGCCCCGCTATATCTCCAGATTTCGTTACATGTCCAATCTGCAAAACATTCAAAAGTGAGGGAGACAAAGCTACAAACATAATAGAAAGTTAAACACTGTATTGTGTTGATAATCATGTTTGCAGTTTTTATGCTGAGAATTTCTCCAAGAGAATCTTCCGAAAAATGTCACATGCAAATATAGACAAATAACTAAATGGATCTTAGAAATTTAGAACTCACAAGAAACACGGGTATCTGAGTAAGCTTCGCAAATCGCAGTAATGCTGAAGTGCATTCCTTAACCTGTCATAGATCCAGACAATTTCAAACACTTAGCACATTTTAGACAGTGTGTGATACTAGAAATTATGTCACTTGATTTGTCAGAGAAAAATAAATTAAAAGAGAAGTGCCCAAATGTCTATCAATAAGCTCGGTAAATTAAATTTTATACAAGTCTGACCTGAGATAATCCTCCTGCACTTCCTGCAACTCCTTTCAGATATACTGTTTGAATTGAATCAACAATTAGAGCCCGTGGTGACAACTGCTGACTTTTATCCAACATATCCTGAAAGTTAGCCAGCAACTAAACTATGAATAAATACAACCTACTTGGCAGCTGATAGTCCAAAAAATTGTACCAAACACAGACATAAAATCATTATTTGTCAAAGTAAAAACCGGATAAAAATGAGAAATAAAAAAAGGTGGGAGTGGGAGGAAAATGATAAATGCCCATTAAGAAATAAGACAGCATAAGTTCAGCAGTGGTTACCTCAATATCAGTACTTGAATACAAGTAAAGCTCCTCAGCTTGAATATTTAACCGGTGCGCCCTGTTACCAATTTGCTCCACGCTCTGCCGGAAGACACAATGGTTAAAAGACGCTTTATCTTTCTTAGAGACCCAGGACTCAGTTGAGAGGGGAGGTAACAAAGAAATATTGGTACATGAACACAAAAAGAAGAAAAGGAAAACTAACCTCTTCACCAGAGACATATATAACTCGAGAAGGTTCACCAAGATTCCGCCCTTCTGATATGATTGCTGCAATCTTCCAATTGAAGTAGTAGATGTTTAGAAAGATGAAGGAAATCAGATAGAAAATTGTGGATAACATTCAAGGCATTGAACAGAAAGTTTCCAGGCATGTCAGGAACGTATCAAGTCATTCTGCAGAAAACATTACAGAATCACATATATGTCATACCTGCAATAACAGGGTACTCTTGCCAACTCCAGGATCACCACCAACCAAAATCAATGAACCTTCAATATGGATGTATATCAGTTACTTCTTACAGAATAAGCCTTGAACAACAAAACACAAATTCGAAAAGGCTATCTAAAGACAGTATCCGAGAACACCAGAAAAGAATTAATGCTTCCTACATAATATATTCGAAGGAGGCATTACTACAGCCTAAATAGTATTAAAGACAAACAAAAAGAAAGGTCAAAGTCTACAGTTCACTTTGACAGGAACATATATGTTGATGTCATGGTAACAAGCTATGGACAAAGAATGAAACAAGGAGGAGAACTTGCAGCAAGGCCTAGAAATACGTCAACAGATTGTACCCTTTATCAAAATCCATATAAACACCAAAAAGAAAAGTAGAAAGCAGACCTGGTACAAGTCCACCACCAAGCACTCTAGCAACTTCATTTCCAAAGGAGCCATACCTGATAAATAACAAGTCAGTTTCATAAAACTGTAATATATTCCATAATTCTCAAATTTCTAAAGAGCCAAGCACATCAGGAACTCACAATGGAATTCTCCAGTCCAACTGATTCATTCCCTGATTCAGATCAGCTAGCCTCAATGGCTGCGCCTCCCCAGGCTGCTGTGGCAGCCAAGACCTTGTTACATTCTCCGAAATTTGCATGCCACTCGATTTAGCAGTACCATTCTCAGAACCCATCTCTGAGAACTCCTTCATCGTCCCGTTCAAACCACATGCTCGACAATATCCCCACCATTGCCCTTCTGTATGCCCACAATCCGTGCAAACCCAACTAGTTTTCTTTTTCTTCTTGTTATTTCTCCCAGTAGCATTTTCAACACCAACTCTATTAGAGGAATATACCTTCTTCACTCTGTCATATTTTTTCCCAACAATCGCATCCTTTTCCTCATCAACATTTCTCATTAACCCCAACCCATCATTGCCAACATTGCCCAAAATCTTCCTCTTTATCGACAAATCCTCGCTCCCACCATTCGAACCCGAAAATGCAGTCTTGGTTTTGTCTGTGTCACTCAAATTATCCACCATGGGTTCTGGTTCTCCCTCACCGCTCTTGGCTCCGCTCGTCCGGGTCACAACGGTCCCAAGCCTGGGACGGTAAAAGCTCCAAACTTGAGGGTCATTGTTGTCATTTCCAGTATCTCCTGAATCGGGCTCGGCTCCGGAGGCTTCGGGGCGTAAACGGCGGAGGGAGGAGTGGAAGTGGCGGGAACATAGGAGGTTTTGGCGGGAAATGATGGAGAGGGTATTGGGTGTCTTGGTGGGGTTGTTTTGGAGGAAAATTTGCTTGTGGGTTTGCAATAATCTGAATGCTTTCATGTCCGAGATCAGCATCAAGCAAAAACACTAATCTGAATATGACTTGTTGATGTTAGGGTTTAGGGTTTAATGAGAAAGTGGAGAAACCGGGAAGTTCAAAAGTGAGTGAAGAAACCATGGTCTGGTTTGTTCTTAGGATATAAAAATAGGTTTTTGGAATTTGGTTTGCCCTGGCTTCATCTTGATACTAGAGTCAGCGCCTGAGTTAATTTCAGACACGGTACCTAAACTTTCTAAAATACTACACTAAAATACATAGAGTCAATTTTGTTACCCAATGGTACCTGAACTTTCTAAAGTGTTTCAATTACACTACCTTACAAAGTTGACTTAACAAAAATTCCAACGTGGCAAAAAAAGAAACAAACCAAACCATCCTCATCCTCGATCGCTACCACAATCAGATCCGTTTCTTCTAACACTTGCTTCTCTCTTTCGATAAGAACAGTAAGAACAGAAAAATAATGTACAGAAATACTCAAAAACACCAACAAAATCAAAATGACCCAAATAATTACACCATAATCTTTGACCACTATCATTCACTGTATCTACTATAAATAAAATTAAATACAAAAAAACTATGGACAATTACTTCTGCCACAATCTTATTTGAATCCAAAATCAGAAAAACAACACAACTCCACAACAACCTTGTTCAAACTTAAAACTCTAACTAGAAACTGTCAATTTCAAACATTTAACACTAAAATACCTAGAATCAATCTCAAAATCAAATCAACTTAAAATTGGAAAAAAGAAACACCAAACCTAAATAACATTAGAGAGCAATTAAGAGAGGAGATATAGTTGTGGTACAAGATCTATTTTGTGTTCTCAAAGGGAAAATGACAGTGGTTGAAGGATTTATAAGAGTTTGGTTTGCGATTGACAAATAGAAGAGGTGAATATGGGTATGTATTTTTAGTCTCTAGTTTACCTCTCTACAGTCTTGTTTTGACAGTTATCACCTATTGCACTAACCTCTACAAGCTTCACAATTTTTTGACAGACCTTGTGAGACTTAATCTTGGTGGAAAAAGCTTCAGAAGAGAGATCTTGATTGCGTTCGATAACTTAACTAGGTAGGAAACTCTTTACTTGGAGAATCATCATTGAAAGTGAAGATATTTGAGCAATTAAGTGAGTCTGTTGGATTTGCATTGAGAATCTTTGGAAGTGATTTTTATCTTCATAAGAATTAAAAGAAAAGGAACCAAATTCTGGGTTTTGAGGGGTCGGTTTGAATTGGAATGGGTTGAAAGATTATGTCATTAAAGGTCGTTTTCTATTTTGGTTTGGCATCATCAAAAATCTAACGTGGCTTGGTATAAAGGCTGGTGAGAATCCTACATGACATGCTTCTTGCTTTGTTTTTGTGCCACATTGGAATTTTTGCTGAATCAATCCTGTGAGGTAGTACCATTGAAACACTTTAAAAAGTTTAGGTACTATTATATAACAAAATTGACTTTAGATATTTTGGTCTAGCATTTTAGAAAGTTTAGGTACCATGGCTGAAATTAACTCGTCCGCGCCTCATATGTGTGAATCATTCAGTCGTCAAATGACTCGTAGGTCAACTGGACCCTACCGCTTTTCACAAATTTTAGATGATTATAGATAATTTGATAAATTAGCTTCTTAAAATTTCTTATTAATAATTTCATCAATATTTTTTTTAAATAAATGGATCAACCCACCTAATTACCAAATTAGATACGCTAGCCCAATCATCAGATGAAACCAATATAATTTCATCAATCTTAATGAGTTAGTTTCAATGATCGGTTGATCAGTTTTACTCGAGAAAAAAAAAGCTTCTTCCAAATTGATAAAGTTCAAAGAAATATCATATGTGTATACATGTCCTTTCTTATTTATAGTATTTTTTTATTATTATCCATCAAATGAATTGTATTTTTTAATTTATATATTGGTATCGTGGTTGATTTTGAGCACAACTTGTGTTTTTTTATTATGATGAACTTTGAATATTGCTAATTTTGAGGTTGTGGTTAGGAGAAGAAACTGTTCAACTCAAAATATGCGGTTTCCTGCCAAGCGACTGAATTTTTACGTGAATGAAACAAAAATCTGTATACAAAAATATTGGTGGTTCACAGTTTCGGATAATAATACGATCACTGTGCCTTATTCTGTTGAAGAGCCATTTTCCTTTGATTTAATGGACTAAAAAAATGAAATAAATCAAGTTTGAAAAATAAATATCATTTTTTCTCAGCTATAAAATGGATTAACTAAAGTCTCTTTCAAGTCTTTTAACAGGGGAATGGAGGCAGAGGCAGAGTGTCCTATTAGAAAACGGGTTTTGTGAAAAAGAAAAGATATTCCAAGGAAAGAGACTTCTGGCAAGAAAAAGAATAAGTAAGTAGCAATCCATAGTTGCAACATTTTATGATGAAAAGAGAAAAAAAAAAGGAATACAATATAAAGAAAGACATGCATCAATTTAGGAAACAAAAATCTGTATTCAGTATTCTTTTTGAAGGTGGTAAATATGCTCTGCTCTGGGGACACAAAGAATAAGTAAATGATACTCCATGCTTGGAATATTACAATAAAAATATAAAAAAATAATTGAAAATTTGTAAAAGAAAGCTTAAAAAAAAAGGCTGCTCTCAAAAATTTAACAAGAAACATAATATAAGTAAGTTTAACTTCTATAACTTGTTTATGACAAAAGAAAAAAGTAATTAAAGACTGTGGACTAACAAGAGAAAAAGTTACAAGTTATACTTTATATATGCTTTGAATATTATGATAAAAAAAATATAAAAAGAAAACGTAAGAAATTATGAAGGAAAACTTGCATCAAAAGACAAAAAAAATGCTCAATGTTCTTTATCGAATAATACAAGGAAATGAAAGGAAAATGAGGACTTAAAAAAGATCTCAAATCCAATTCTTGCCAACTAAAAAAGGAATAAAGAAGTTGTTTATTCCCGTATGGCCTTCATCGCTTGCTTTGAAAAATCAGTAAATCCTTCTTTCAATCTTAATCCCGTATGGCCTTCATCGCTGAAGCAGTTGTTTCCATGCTTGTGGAACAGCTAACAAATCTTGCCATTGAAGAACTCAACGAGAAGTGAGGCTCGTTGTGGGAGTGAGAGACCAAGTTGACAAGCTCACCGAGAATCTCCAAGCCATCCAAGCCGTGCTCACCGATGCAGAACAAAAGCAACTGAAGGATGCTAGCATCAGGCTTTGGTTGGATGATCTCAAGGAGATATCGTACGAGATGGACGATGTGCGGGATGAGTGGAGGTCAGCGTTGCTGATGAAGTCTCGTGATCAAGTGGAGGCAAATGATCGTCCAACTGCTTCTTTAAGTCAAGCTATGAGGACGGTACGCACTTTCATCACCATTTGTTGCTTTCGTTGTGGTGAAATTGGTCCTCGTCGTGCTATTGCTTGAAAGATTAAGGACCTTAATGAGAGCCTAAATGAGATCGCCGATCGTAGAAAGAACTACAACCTTTCCCCGAAAGTGGGGGGTGGGGTTGGTGAACAAGTCCAACGAAGACTGACCATCTCTGATGTTAATATAACCGACGTAAAAGGTAGAGCTGAAGAAGAAAAGAAAATAATTAACATGTTACTTGGTGCGAGTAGTAGCACGCCTGAACCCCAAATCATCTCTATTGTAGGAAAGGGAGGATTGGGAAAAACCACTCTTGCCCAGCTCGTCTACAACAATACTAGTGTCAAAGAGCATTTTAATGAGAGAATATGGGTGTATGTCTCGGATCCCTTTAACGAGACCAAAATTGCGAAGCAATTTTGAAATCTCTAGGGGGTTCTGGTAGATCAGAATTGCAAACAATGGTGCAAGAGATCAAAATAGAACTAGCAGAAAAAAGTTTCTGCTAGTTTTAGACGATGTCTGGAATGAAGATCATGATGAGTGGGAAAACATGAAAGCTGCACTTATGTGTGGATTACCGGGAAGTATAATCCTGATAACCACGCGTAAGGACAATGTAGCTAAAATTATGGGTTGCGTAGAGTCCAACATATTTCGACCAGGACTCTTGTCCAAGGAGGAATGTTGGTCTATAATATCTAGTGTGGTTGTGTCATCAGGTATGACACTGGAAGAGCTTGAAAGACTGGAAGACATTGGTCGCCAAATTGCAGAAAAAATGCAAAGGCTTGCCTCTTGCTGCAAAGGCTCTTGGAGGTCTTTTACATTCTAAAGTGTCTAGACAAGAGTGGCAAAGTGTTTTGGATAGTGAGATGTGGCAACTTGGATTAGAAGAAGCAGAAATTGAGAGATATTTATTCGCACCTTTGTGGTTGAGCTATCATGATTTGTCCGCTGCGGAGATGCAGTGTTTGTCCTTTTGCACTTGCTTTCCCAAGGATTATAATCTGGAAAAAGATTTTCTGATCTCTCAGTGGATAGCTCAAGGCTATGTTAAGGAAGGAAAAACAAAAGAAATGGAAATGGTTGGAGAGGAATACATTCGGAATCTAAGCGCGCGCTCTTTCTTTCAAGATTTTCAGAAAGATGATGATGGTATAGAGAGATTTAAAATGCATGACATAGTACACGATTTCGTCCAATTGATCTCCAAGAAAGAATGTCTATTTTTGGGAGATGGTGATACAGAGGATGAATCATGGGGCTCGTTATCTAAATCAGTACGTCATTATACTTTGAAAATAAGGACAAATTCCCTGGCTCCATTTTCCGTTTCAAAAAATTACGAAGCCTATTAGTTTTTTCATGCAATGAACTAGATATGCGTAGTTTATTCAATGAACTTACTTGTTTAAGATCACTTTGTTTACATGATTGTGATTTTGAAGAAATTCCATCTACAATAGGCAGCCTAGTGAACTTAAGGCTTCTTTACTTGGGTAGAAATTGGAAATTGAGTGAGTTGCCGGAAACTGTAGGTGACTGGTGCAATTTGCTAATTTTAGCAATCGTTGACTGCAATGAACTCAAGAAATTGCCTCGTGGAATCGAAAAATTATCCAACATGAGGATTTTGCAATACGATGAAGTCATCAGGTTAACGCAAGGAATCGGGAGACTTAATGCCCTTAAATCATCATGGTTCATAGTTGATGAATGTATTGACGCTAATGGCGAGGTAGCTTCTCTCGAACACCTGAAGAACATGAACCATCTTATTTTTGTCTCTATAGAATTGCGGAAAAATGTGAAGCATGTGGATGGGGCTAAGCAAGCACATCTCAACAAAAAGAAACACCTTGTCACATTGGAACTCTCATTTGAAGATGCAGAAGAAGAAGCAGAAAAGTACGACGAAGAAATAATTGAAGCCTTGCAGCCTTGTTCCAATTTGGAAGAGTTGGTGATAAGGTATTACCTGGGCGCTAATTTCAATCCTAGTTGGTTACTCTCATTAAATAATCTCAGAAAAGTGAAATTTGAGTTTTGGGAAAATTGCAACTGTTTGCCACCTTTGGGGAAGCTGCCATCCCTTGCAAGTCTTGAACTGTATGGTGCGAAAGTGTAAAGGATGGGTCTTGAGTTTCTAGGAATAGATATGCTGTCACCATCTGCTGTGGCCTTTCCCAAATTGAAAAGGCTTGTGTTCTATCTGTTCAAAGAATGGGAAGTGTGGGAAATGGATGAATGGGGTCATTTCTCTATAATGCCTTGTCTCACCCATTTGTCTGTCCGCTACTGTGACAAATTAAAGGCATTGCCCGATCATCTTGTCCAGAAGACGACGCTTGAGCGTCTCGAGATCGATGGTTCCCCTTTTCTTGTTGAATGTTACTACAAGGACGGAGGAGTGGACTGGCCCAAAATTTCTCACATACCTGAGACTCGGATCAATTATTTTTGACGACTTGCTATTTATAAGGTATCTTTCTTCTTGTTAATTCTTTGATCCTCTGCTTTCTCTTTCCCCCTCAAGGATTGCTGCTGTCAAGTTTGCTAAGCAAAATCCAACAATTTTGCAGGAGCTATTGGTTTTATTGCAAATTTCATTACGGCCTGATCATATATGGATATCAAATAATCAAAGTACGAGCAAGGTCTTTAATGAAGGCTAAATGAAGGAGGTGAGCTTGTTTTTGCACTTACTTCTGTTTTAGCTGTAACTAACGACATTTTAAGATCTGTATTACATTTGTTTCCATAACCTGTCATTTCTTTTTCTTCATAAAAATGACTTCTCAGTCTTGTCTCACTGATAATCTTATCACAGGCAAACACTCGAAAGCCGTATTTACAAGCAGCCGATCTAGTAGAGCATTTCTTTTTTTTTTTTTCGTTTCTTCACTTAAGATAGTTACATGTACTCTTGATGTCCTTGTGGCCTGTACCATTTTACTAGACATGAAAATGTTGTGCCATTTTATATTCAACTATATTTATTGCGTTGTTATTTAATATAAAAAAGAAATGCATTCTATAGTTTATTTAATGAAAAAAAGACCTAGTTTGATTCATTTTGTGCTACCTATTAAGGTCTGTTTAATAACTATTTAATTTTTCTCATAACACTATTGTAGACATTTCTTTTTCAAGCCTGAAAGGCATTTCTAAGACATCAGAATTCATCAAGTCGTGAGGGCAAAAAGAAATAAAAGCAAAGCACCAACTAAGTCAAATGTCTATTGATGTGCTTGGTGGGTTATATTTTATGCAACTCTGACCTGACAAATTCCAATCCAACACTTCTTCTAAGACAACCACATTTTCAAAGTCTAGATTTTTCTCATAAAACTTCACCTGAAAAACAATCCATCTTGTAAAATTTGAGAAAGGAGACTTGGCATGAATTCTGCAATATGTAATCGCACACTGACAAAAGTCAATCAATTTCTGTCTTCCACATTGCTTTCCTTTCGGGTTGCAGTGATTCCAACATCAGAATTTGCCCAAACACAGTTTCTGTAGAAACATTATATCATCATGAGCAATTGTGATCAAAACTAAAAACCCTGAAATTATGTGGGTGAAGAATATATCAAACGTGGAGTAACCGGGAAAGAGTAAAATAAGAAGTGACCACGTAAACTTGACTAGGAGATTCGGACATATCTAACAACCTAGGACTTTAAAGTGCCAAGAATATAAAGCAAAGTGAATATTAACCGAGGAAATAAAAGGCGAGTAAAGTAGCTGCAATAATTGAGAAACCAAAGTAAAGGACTACTTGTATTACTTGCCTAAAGAAAAATACATAACTGACATAAAAATAAAGGAAAGCCAATATAGAAAGGTAAGCAAATGACTGGAAATGAAATGGTCCTAAATGCTTACGTGTTCAGCTGAAGAATGATTGCACTCCGCCATGCCAACCAACAAACAGTTATAACTTTGATAAAGGAAATGAGAAAAACAAAGTAAATGCAAGAAATCAAAATGCAAGAGTTTGGCCTGTGATGTGTTTCTGCACTTTTTCCTTCGCTCATTTATAGTGAAGGGGTCTCAACAGTTGCTCCCTGAATTCTCGGCCCACATTCTATGGGTAAGGTTTCTGTTATCGTGTTCAACTTCCCACGTTGTGCAACTTTCACAATCTAATAACTTCCCATATTGACAACTCCCCACATTCAGGTAACTTCCTTATTGGTGGATACCTCCATTTTCCATGATGACCGCCTTTCCTCTAATGGAACATGTTCAGTACAGGTAATTGCACACGAACTTTACTTTTGATACATATCTCAACTATATGCTTGGACTCGGGTTGGTTTGCTCGAGTCATGACGTGTGGTTAGCCCGAGTTTTTTTATGCTCGAGGTCGAATGATTCCACCTCATTTCTTGGAGAACCTATTCTCTGCTTCACACATACATGCCTCTAGCGGTTGTAATCAATCACTTCGGTCTTTTCACCGTTCACTTGGACGAATTTTGCATTTAATACTCATAGTGTTATCCTATCTTGACACGTATCTGAGCTCATAAATACGTCTATCAGCTAGATAATAAAATTTCACAAACTTAAGCAATATTTTTATTGTTTTTGTTTTTTATTAATAGTAAAGTCAGCGCCAAAAAAATTCTCGGGACTTATTAAAAAAATATTTGTATTGTTTTTTGTGTGTTCATTAGACTTACACATGGGGTTTTTTTCTGACACAAGTAAATTATTCAGGAATAACTAGTAACCCAGTTTGATAACTATAAATAACTGCCCACCTTAACAATTAATCTATACTATGTATAAAAATATAAATGCGAAAAATTAAAAAAGAAAAAATTTCAAATATCCTTACTTAAGATGACAATTAAATAAAAGTATGATGGATGTAGAAAATAAAAAAAAAAGTCTCAAATACCCTTATTTAAGATGACAATTGATTGATTAGAGCTTAATATTAATTAAACTACATTTATAACCTAAAAAATAGGCAAAACTACTTGTGTTTCCTAGAATATAACTACTACTTAAACTACCTCTTTTCCACCTTTTCTACTATTAAATTAAATTAAAAAGAATACACACTAAAATATATATATGTTTTTTCATTAGTTTATTTAAGATATTTGTTGAACAATTTATTTATTTAATTTAAGAATTACTGTGATTTTTTTAAAAAAAGAGAAAGTCTCTAATACTCTTACTTAAATATTTTTTTAATAATCTAAAAAACATATATAATTAATAGACTAAAATCACACAATTCAGATAGATACAAAATTAAAATAAAATGGACAACATAATTTATTAATTTGATGGATTTGACATTTAAGTTATGTTTAATATATTCGTTGAAATTTAAAAAATTTAAAGCACTCTCATTTAAAAGTATAATTTAATTACATAAAAGTAAAATATTTTAGCATTTATTGTAATACTTCGAATAATTTTTATAAGTATTTTTGAATAATTATATTTAGAGTAATTATTTTGAATAATTATTGGTGGATAATTATTTTTAGAATAATTATTTTTAGATAATTATTATAAATAAAGTTAGATAAAATTTAAATTTTTATTTTTGGTGATTGAATAGTTAATTAAATGTTTTGATGATAATTGTGGTGAATATTGAAAAATGTAAAAAGAAATGGGGTAGGACTGTAAATAAAAGCAAAGAAAAGAAGGAATTGAAAAGAAAGAACAGATGATGAACACAACAGAAAATGGAGAAAGAGAGAAGAGAGAGAGTAGAGCTTAGGAGAGAGAAATTTTCAAAACGCTATAACTTGAGTTCTAGGCATCCAATTGACGAACCGTAAGTTGCTCCGTGTTCCTAGTGATGTGCTCTTTCATTTGACACCGGTGATGGCCCATGAAACCGCCGGAATCCGGCGAAGACAAGGGAGGAAGTCAGTACGGTTTTTGGGAGATTTCTGGCAAACGGGGAGGAGTTAGGAGTTGAGGTTGTCACCATTGGACTCCTCTCATCAAGAACTACTGATCTGGGTTGGTGGGGAATTTTCCGGCAGCTTTCCGATGACCGGCCGGAAGTACTCCGGCGACTTTTCAGCGATTCCTCCTTTCGGTCCAGCGATGAAATTCGACAATTTGGAACACATATTGACTGGGTAAGATGAGACTTTAAAGAGTTTGAGTGATTTGTTATTTATTATGGACTTAATTATTGAATTTTATAGTGATAAATTATTATGAATGTTGGTTGTTAATGATAATGATTAGATTGAAAAGTTTAGGGTGACATTAGATGATTAAGAGCGATTGATTATGTGATATGAGTTGAATAGAATTGATTGGAATCATCGGAACATCGGGTTATGCTTGGTTCGAGATTAAAGACCATTTGGTGTGTTTTTGTAACGAAAGGATTAAGTTGTAATTTTGATTTTTCTGAAAAAATTGGAGGACTGGGTCTGATATTTGCTATGAGAGACAGATTTATAATTTTGAAAAAATATGGATTGGTTTGTAATTTTTGAAAATATTGGTAATTTTGGAAAAACTGAGGTTTTATTTGTACATTGAGTTATTTGGAGGACTTAATTATAAATTTTAAAAGTTTTGGGTTAATTATTAATTTCTGAAATTTTTGGGAATTTATAATTAATTTTCGAGGTTTTAGGGACTAAAGTGTAATTTTACAAAAGTCGGGGACTAATTCGTAATTTTACACTAATTTTGATTTTTGGGCCGTGAGTGATAGAT
>CAODLS010484872.1:0-13136 GCA_948243855.1 Flueggea neowawraea | reverse complement strand
GATTCACTTTCCTTGTGTGACAAGGAGAATTTCGGCACATGCACTAACTAATTAAGAGTCCATGACTAATTAGGAGTTTTATTCTTGTGTGACAAGGAAAATAAAACCCTAATTTGTATGTGACAAATTTAATTAGGAAGTGTTTATTCTTGTGGGACAAGAAAGGCAAACCTAGTGAGACTAGATAGGAAATTCGACACACTATTACTTGAATAGGATGACGGCCAACTTTTGAAGGACAAGGAAGGAAATTTCGGATTCTTTTATGCACCTATTTAGGTCTCCTCATATGCCTATAAATAGGGTGCAATCCTTGCTATTCTTTCAAGGCAAAACCGAATTTGTGAGTGCCACTTACAAAGAGAGAAAATTATTTTGTGAGCTTTAGAATAGAGATTCTAAAAGGAAGTGTTAGTACACTCCACCGATCCAAGGCGAGTTCGTTTGTGTGGATACCTCTAGACACGTTCGCGCAAAGGCAACGTGAGTTCAAAAGGTGGTTCGCGTTTTGGGTACTAAAGAGCTACACCAACGTCTCATAAGACCAAACGTTCAAGCTGTGGTTCTAAGGTAAATTTACTAACCCTAATCGCATATATTCATGTGCATGGGTCTTTTGGGGAATTCTATGCTTATTTCCGCTGCACTAATTGATTATGAATGTCATAAACTAGCTGCGAATTCCAACACCTCAAGTGGCCCTTATGCACCTCCTTACTCCACGAGTACACCAAGATGTCATCAATGAAAACAACAACAAACCAATCCAAGTACAGTCTAAACACCTTATTCATTAAGTTCATAAATGTCGTTGGAGCATTAGTTAGGCAAATGACCTTACTAGGAACTCGTAATGACCATGCATAATTCGAAAAGTTGTCTTAGGAATATTTTCACCTTTGATTCTCAACTGATGGCATCCCAAACTCAAGTCAATCTTAGAGAAACATTGTACACCCTGCAATTGATCAAACAAGTCATCTATCCTAAGGAGAGGATATTGGTTCTTCACTGTCAGCTCGTTAAGTTACCAATAACCAATGCATATTTGGAAACTCCCATCATTCTTCTTCACAAACAACACTATATCACCCCACAATAAAATGCTCGGTCGGATAAAACCTTTATCCCACAACTCTCTCAACTAAGTCTCTAACTCCTTCAACTCTGCTAAAGCAATCCGATACGGTGGAATCAATATCGAGTCGACACTAAGTTGTACCTCAATCATGAAAACTCAATTTCCTATTCAAGTGGAAGCCCCAGTAATTTCTTGGGAAGCACATCAAAAAATTCTAGAACCACTAGTACATTTTCTAAATTCATTTTTGAGCCTTAAGACTCTGTCAACACAAAATTCAAATACACTTCACAACCACGATGGCACGTATCCTCGCACAATACTATCTCGCTCACCCTAAAAATAGAACTCATTTTGACCCAGTGGTCAAAAACATGCCCGCTTCATAAAACAGCCTAAGTTGGTGTGCCAAGTTGAAAGTCAATCCATACCCAGTATACCACCAAACTCTCCCATCTCTAACACCATTAGATCAACTGTCGACTCGTACCCATCAATGACGAACACGCAACCCTAAACCTTTGAATCAGCTAAAAGCTTGCTATCTAAAGGTGATGAAACCTCTAAATGGATGCACCACTAACCCAGTATGCTCACCAAAATATGGTGTCAAAAATGAATGTAAGGAAAAGAATCAAATTGTTGAGTTCAATTTTGATGATGATAAATGCAAAACATCTATGAAAGAGGTATAAAGTTGCAGACTTACTGATATTCGGCCATAAACACTTACTATGCGAACTAAGCACGTTTATGCATGCAAACCTGGCTCCTATGCACGAAGAGACTGAGCAAAGCATGTAGATGAGAAGCAGATTTCACTTGAATTAATATTTATGCACATCTACGCACACAGATATGGTACAACACACGTTGACAAATGCTCAGATTGATGAGGAGAAAAATGTTCAAGAGTCGAGGCACATTGAGAATATTTGAAGGTGCGTAGAAGAGAAAAGTTGCAATCTTTAAAAAGATAGTCTACGCACACAGAAGAGAGTGCTATGCACGTAGACGAGGATGAGCTGGACAAGCTAACAAATCAAGACGCTCCTTGAGAATTTGAATTCGAATATTCTCTAAAAAATATTCAGATGGTGCCAGAGAGAACCTAGATCTACGCACGCAGTTGTTCATGCTAATCACGTAGACGAGATGAGTTGGACTAACTGACAAAACCAAGATGCTCATAGAGAATTCAAATTCAAATATTCTCTGGCAAGTGCTAACACATGTGCAGAATAAAGATACAATCTTGAACAACTATGCATACAGACCAAAGTACAATGCATGCAGTAAGCCACTGGGTAAAAACTACATAGTCTGAAGATTGAAGCAATGCACGTAAAATGTAGCACAGAGATCATAAATTTTAAGATTAACGTATGCAGAATAAGGGCAACGCACATAGACTTGCTATCAATACACATAAAAATCGAACTATGCGCGTAGATGGGGAACAACGCACGTCGTGAAGGGTGATGTCATTAATGGGCTGAATTTGTTTTATCTCTCAACGGCTACTTCGAGACTCCAATGGCTATATTCTTTCAAGTAGCTATAAATAGATGTCCCAAAGTAGAAGAGAAGTAAGAGATACATTTGCAAAAACTTGTTATTTATTCTATCTATCTTCTCTACATTTTCAACCCATTTGAGCTATTGTACTTGCATACATTTCTGGGTTTGTGTGAGCTTTGATTTTGTAATATCTTGGGTTGATTTTGTATCAAGCAAGGTTATTTACTTAAGAGTAGTTAGGTTTCCTTGTTGATCCTTATAAAACAAGAGTGATTGCTAGTTAGCCTTAGAAAACTAGTGTGTAATGGTTTGCTAGTTAAGCCTACAAAAACTAGTGTTTTAGTTTGCTAATAGATCCCGCAAAAACTAGACGTTTGGTTTGCTTGTTTTGTCCTGAAAACAAGTGGTTTCAATTTTCTAGTTGAGCCCGCAAAAACTAGGGATACGGTTTGCTTGTTGATCCCACAAAAACAAGTGTGTAACGATTTTCTTGGTGAGCCTGTAAAAATAAGGTGTAACGGTTTCCCTCCACTCGGAAGTGAGAAAGATAGTGGAATGAAATTCTCTAGTGGATCTAGAGGAATGAACATAGGTCAAGATGACCAAACCACTATAAATATTGAGCATGGATTTCTCTCTCCCTAACTCTCTTTACTTTGCTTTATATTGTTTGTGAATTGGTGGTTTTATTGCTTCTGCACTTACACTTTAATTTTGTTTTAAAAAATACTTTGTTATTTGCTTCAGTTTGCAAAAGATTTTCAACAAATTTTTTAACTTGTTAAAACTCCAATTCACCCCCTCTTAGAGTGTCATTCCATTGTATATTAGAACCAACTGTCATGTTTTAAACAAATAAAATATAAGCATAAGTCAAGTGGTAAAATTGTGATTGTCATCCTCCTATACACTACTCTGTCCAGTTCAATCATGACCCTCTACCCATCTCCTTGGCTATAAGAATCGTGCCCTCATATGCCTCTAACTACTCTTAATACACCTCTGTCGGTGCCAGTACTAGGGGTGCCTAAGCCTCATACCCCAAACTAACCTCCTGCGACCCTGTAACAAGTTTAATAGGACATGCAGCTATCTTGTGCCTTGGTTGTCTGTAGTAAAAGTAGTTACTTGTTGCCTTGTTGCATTGTGTATCTACTCACTAGAAGCTCCATTTATCCTACTCCTCTTGTGAGACTCCCTAAGATGCCTCTCTTCCATAAACTCTATAGCTCTAGCAGACTCGGCAATTTGCTTCACTGTCCTTAGCTTATAAGTCGTTACCATTCTGGCACACCTTGGTAGCAAACCCTTGTAAAATTTTCTCTTCAGTGTCGCCTCACTCTGGCACTACTTTGGTGTATAACGACTAAGTTCCCTAAACCTGTCCTCATAATCAATCATTGACATACCATGCTCTTGACGAAAGTCTTTAAACTCGTCTGCTTTCTAGTCACGAACACTCTAAGGAAGGATAGATGGTATGAGATCATTCTTAAACTCTGCCCACAAGACGTCCCCGCGTCTCTCAACACACTGCCACCACAAAGCAACACACTTGCCCTCTAGTAAGAATGTCGCCAGTCTGACCCTCGTAGAATCATTGCAGTGTAGAACCATGAAACGATGCTCTAGTACGAAGATAAAGTCATGTGGGTCTTGTCCCATCTTGCCATAAATGAAGGGGGCTTGACCTTTAGAAACTCTATAAGTCGAGAACCAACATCTATTGGCGATGCTACAAGTGCTACTATGGTATGGTTGTTATGACCAACTCTGGCTGAAGCTGAGGAATTGGTGGTGCTGCAGGCAGTGGGACTGGCTGATCTCCAACTGCCTGACCAAGTAGTGCCCTCTCAAGGCAATAAAGACCGAGCGATACACTTAAGTACATCTACCTGAGCCATAGGCGATGGCTAAAGCTGCTGCTAAGATGCTTATATTGCAACCTCTAACGTACTATGCGAGTCAAGCTGACCCATCACTAAATGAATAACGGCCTTGGCGGATGCACACCTAGCGACGACCCTAAGTCCCCTGCAACATCAATGCATATCTACATATAACAGACAAAGAGAACATATATGCATATGTCAAAATACAAACAATGGGCATAGTACTAAGGTAATACTCAGAGAGATACAGAGGCAAATCAGACTAACTTGACCAAAAATACCTATGCTCCATAACCAAACTAAAGTTACAAAACCTAAGGCTCTTATAGCACCTTTGTCACAACCCGAGTTGGACCATGACCGGCGTATGAGGAGAACCGAACCATAGGCTGGATCCATCTCACACAAGCCTTGGATAGTTAGAACATCTATCCAATTTCATTTTACCAAAACATTTATTAACCAAATTAATAAGCATAAATTAAAAAAATATATTTTTGTATATATGTAAAGATACCAAGTATAACAAACTAATAATACTATAACAAAATGAGTGTAAATCTATGGAATGCAAATGCACGTCCCAAACACAATACGACATCGAAATCCTATTTCAATTGAGTGGTGTAAGGTAAGAAATAAGTGAAATGGCAGGCCAATTTGCTATGGAAGGGGTATTTATAAGCCCCCTCCATCAAAACACACCATTTTGACACGATTTGGGTCAGTTTAGGAAAGACACGGGTAAGAATAAGACCGTGTGTAGTGTCTATGTCTTGCCCAAGTGCAAAAAACAAAGGAAACCTTGAAACTATGCATTACTGTGTATTTGCCCATGCAATGGCTTGCCTAGCATTACACGGTCTAAGACACAAACGTGTCTTAAGCCGCGTAATTGGCGGCCTCCCTTTTGATGACCGTGTCTCAGGACGCATCATGTTTCTTAAATTTACATGAGTAATCAAGCAAGAATGTATGTATTTTTGTCCTATAAATCATGCTTTATGGTGAAATTTATATAATCTTTGTAATGTTTGTAGGATGATATAAATTGAAGAAAAAGAGTTGAAAAGGTGAAGAAATGATTCAAAGTTGAAAGGCCCCAAGAAAACTCAAGAAAAACAAAGAAAATGATGGACACAAAGTGGAAAGGGGTGTCATGGCTGTGGCACACGTCACCACAGTTGTGACAAGCAAAACAAGTATGCAAAACATGGACAGAAAAGTGTCATGGACTTGTTTGCTTTAAATATGTTCCTGAACCTTTGGGAAATTTGATGAATAATGAAATATATTTTTGGAAAGTTATTAGTATTTTAGAAATATTAATAACACTCTAATTTGAAAGCTTCTACATTTTTGTAAGAAGTCAATATGTTTCTAAAAAATAATATAAATTGATTATATTATATTTCTTTGGTATATTTCGGAAATAAATTCTGAACTTCGTTTTTTGGTAAAACGTTTGCCTGCTTTGCATACTATGTTTTTGTATACCATACCGTTATGATATTGCAATCTTTGAAATTGATACTTCATTTCTGGTTCTAATAAATATTTTGGATTTCTGTAAAATTATATTTATATGTATGTACGTTTTTGGACTTCGATATATAAGTTCTATCTTATATATCTATTTTTGGTTTTGTTATGCTCGGTCGCCTGAAGTTTTTTTTTTTGGATTTAATTATACTATATATATGTTTTAGAGACGGGAAACCTATGCTACGATGTACGCAGCCTTTGGTATACCAATGCATTGAAGAGACCACAGCTGTCAAAGACTGTTGATAGCTATGTTATCCTGATCAGACACATGATTGGTTTTCGAGTAGTGGCAGAGACCACGCTTACCTTATACTTGGGTTGTGGAGCAGACCACACCTATTATATCTCAGTTTCAGGTCCCTTATCCACGATATTATATTTTTGATATTAACATTATTATTAGTATTATTTTTGTGATGCCTACGTGGCAACCCTTTGTTTTTTAGATTTCTGATAAACCAAATTGTTTTTTAATTTTGCTTTTTTTCAAAATTTTTGGTAAAGCTAAAGAGCTTTTGGTGTAAATCTTGGAATTTTCGGTAGACCAGAAAGTTTTCGAAATACTTAGTTTGAATTTAATTTTGAAAGATTTCGCTTAGTTCTTGCATTCTTTCGTGCATGTTGTTTGGTTTGATTGTGAATAGTTTTTGAAATAGTTTTTAAATCGCTACTATGTACATTGCGTGTATATATGTATATTGATTATATTTGCATGTGGCATTTTCGAGCTGTTTTCCAAACAGTTTTTGTGAGGCACGTATGAGACAATCTGAAGTGTTATCCCTCACTGGGTTCTTACCCCCTTTCTTTGTTTTGTCTATGTTGAATTCTGTCTTTTAGGTGATTTTGATCATTGGCATTCTCAGCTCAGTGAGGCATTGTTTGGCTTGGCAGTAAGAGCCCTCTTTGTTGGGGCTCAGTTTGTATGTTTTGTTAGACGTTCCACACTGAGTTTCTATGGTTCTACTATTGTTTCTGTTATTTCAAATGTTTTTAATTTGAAATATTTTCTGCATTAGACATTGTATATGTTTTGTTTTATTAAATAAGGTTTAAACCTTTATTCAAAATTGTTAATTTATTTAATTGAATATAAATTTGGGTAGAAATTCTGCATTTTGAGGCTTTTGTGAGATGAGCCGGGCTCTCATAAACGATTCATCTCGTACACCGGTCATGTTCCTAAGAATGAGTCGTGACAAGTAGGCTCCATGACTAGATGTTTAGTAAATGTAATATGTTTTAAATGTTAAGTTAATATAATTAAACGACTATCTTTTCTATTCGACTTACTTCCTTAGAAAATTTCAACCAACAACTTTAAAATGGATTCCCCAGTAAAACTAGTAATAGTTATGGAAACAATAACAAAGAGTGAAGTGAGGGTTCATAAGGAGTCATTCCTTTGCTTTTCCTTAAGTGTACTCGGTAATATAACATGAGGTATTTATTGCTTTGGCCCCAAAAGTATTGTGCTAATTTCTACTCACTTAACATTATTTTAACATTTCTTAAAGAGTTCTATTGTTCCTCTCTGCTACTTCATTTTGTTATGGATTTCTTAGAGTTAAAAAGTTATGGAAGATCCCCTACTTAACAGAAAATACTTCAAAAAGTTTACTTTGGAATTTCCACCATATTCCATCCTCAAGGCTATGATGGATGTTTCATTTTCATTTAATTGAACTTAGCTATACCACTTAGCTAACTCATTAGATATATGATCTTTATTTGCTAGAAATCTAACCAAAGTAAATTTAAAATAATCACCAATAATAAATAAAGTATAAAACTTGCCACCCTAAGATAACATGTTGTGAGAGACCAATCAAATCCACATGATCAAATCTTGTTGAAATCTCATTTTTTTGTTTGAAAGTTTTTCTAGTGTGTTTTCTTTTTAAACAAGCTTTGCACAAAAACTTACTTGAAAACCTTACTTTTGGTAAATCTCTTATTAGATTGCGTGACACATTTAGAAATCAAATGCGAGAATGTATATACCAATAATCTATGCTAAAGAGAGAGTTTTCATTTAAAGCAAGTAAATACTTTTCATTATAAAGAGATGCATCATGCAAGTTAACCATGTAAACCTTTTCATGTTTCATGCCAATGAATGCAATCTTGTTATCTTTTATAAAAATAGTGTAATATGATGGCTCAATATTTACATGAAAATCCTCGCATATAATTGAGAAATTCTCATTTTGAAGTACCACTTACAATTTTAGAAAATTGGTTGTTATCACCACTTATATGCCTTGAACAACCTCTATCTAAGTACCACATAATGTTTCTACTTTGGTCTTCAAGCATACTTACAATCATGAGTCAAATTGTAGGTACCCAAACTACTTTGGGTCATTGAGTATTAGTTACATAAACTGTGTTAGGTAGGATGGCTCTCTTGGGAATCCATACCTTTTTGACCTAAGTGGTTCTTCTTGATCTAGAACAATCACTAACTTTATGTCCATCCTTAAGACATTTAAAACATGTAAGAAATACATATATGGATGAGCGAGATGCGTCATTGCTTTTTAAAACTTTTGAAATAAAATATGTTTTTCCATCATTTGGATTAAACCCTAAACCATGTTTTGATTAAAAATACTTTCGCAATGAGAGCATTTGCTCACACTTTTCTTGCGCATTAGTAAATTCCTTCACAACATAATGAAACTCGTTTTTCACACATTTAAGTTCATTTTCCAAATCAAGTTTATTAGCAAGGTAAGGTGAATGATCATTTTGAAGTTTTACTAAGATCGACGACCTTGAATCTTAATGCTTCATTTTCAAGCTCTAAAGATTTGACTTCTTTTTTCAAGGATTTTTTCAACTTTAAGATTTCTTTAAAATCACCATTCATATGCGTCATATAATTCTTGATAGGATAGTCTAGTTACCTCATTGTCACTTTCCTTTCCACTTATGCAAGAATCCTTGGACATTAGACATAAGTTCAGCTCTTCCTTCTTGTTAGCAGTTGCTCACTATCATCATCAATCCAAGCAGTTTATAGGACCTTTTCATTCTTCTGCTTTTCTGATGAACGCTTGAGCTCACAATCCTTTGGAAAATGTATGAGCCTCCCACACTTGTAGCAACCATCATCATTTTTCTTTTATGAAGATTTCTTAAAATCTTCCTTTTATGGCTTCTCAATCTCTTTTTGCATTCTTTATATCAAGTTCTTGAATTTCTTGTAGCTCTTTGCATAGTAAGTCATTTCTTCATCGTGTTCCATCTATTCATCATTGTCATTAATTTCATCACTTATAATGCTTTTGAAGGCATTTTTTTTCCTTAAGCTTTTTAGCTTCTTGACTTCAACAGTTATGGTTGATTAGCGAACCAACTAAGGCATTAGATTCCATGGTGTTGAAGTTTTTGATTCCATAATGATGGTGACTTGAGGATCCCACTCTCTTGGCAATGATCATAATAACTTTTTGAATTTCTCACCACTTGAGAGGTCTCTTTTTTTGAATTTCCTTCATTAGCAAATAGCCCATGGAGAAGGAAATTGATCTTGGTTTCTTTCATCCTCGAAGTTCCTTTATTAGTCACTCAAGATTTCCCCAAATTTCTTTGTCATTTTCACAAGATGATACTCTATTGTTGTCTTCCAAGGTGAGTCCACAAAGAATAAGTTGCAGATTTTTGGCATTGGAATTGTCAATGCTCCCGATCTTCGTTCTTATAGTTCTCTTCTCTCTTGATGGCACCATTTTCATCTCCTGATGTTTATCAACCAAGCACTATTACTTTTAACAAATCAATGTGTTAATTCTTGATTGATGTGGTAATCCTCTTCTTTCAAAAGGAATAGTTGCTTCCATTGAATACTGGTGGCCTACTCAAGATGAGAACTTCCTCAAAAGATGGTTAATTGATGTTCAAATCCAAAAACTGAAAATGTTAAAGCCAGTAAAGGAGAGGAGAGAAAGAAGATTTGGCATGTGATTTATAATGGTTCAAAGCTATTAACAGTATTCCCTATATCCAATCCCAAAGTTTCTTCCAAGTTTGAGCTTGTCCATTAACTTTCACACCTTTATAAGGTAAGAATTTCTAAATTGCATATTTTTTCGCTAAATGAAAATTAAGCTCACAAACCTTTAATGCCAAGTTCATTACGGCTTAGCTTAGCCAATTGAGCTCTCACAACTGTTTAATCCCAAGTTGATTACGGCTTAGCTTAGCCAATCCAGCTCTGAAAAACAAGTGACAATCAAACTCTCATTGAAAATCACTCAAACAAGCTTAATAAACTTACAGTCACACTCAAAAATCTAAATTTTGATGCTAAATAAAATAAAATTGCTCTAAAAAATACTTGATTTTTTTACTGAGGTTTTGTTATCTCCTTTTATAGTCACTCAAGGAAAAATAGTTGTCAGATGCAAATCCACCTTGTTCTGCCCTTGCATCAGTTAAAAATTAGTCGAGGTTGACACATGCGTGTCCCATATCTCATACAAGTCCTCCTTATTGCCTTTCCTTTTGTTTCATTTTTCCAATTTTGACATTTAAGGAACATGTAACCTACGTTGTCCAACTCGAGTCCGCCTTAAATGTGACGGTTGGATAATTCCTGATAATAATTTCCTCCAACGTCTCGTTACTGATGAACAAGGAAGCACGTTGCCTTTCCTATTTATGCGAGTTTGTTATCTCGTAAACTCCTCGAATTTCCAAAATTTAGAATCCTCAATTTTCGTGATGCTGTCATCTGCTGACATCGAACTTGTTAAGATATATCATTCTCCGTGGAACTCGTGCATGCTCCTCTAGTCTAGTGAATTTGTCTTCCTTTAATATGCAACTCTTACTTGGCACATAAGTCAGTTTCCCTCTAGTGGTTTCACCATTTTTCATCCAGCGGCACCGAGATCTTCTGAGACCTTTTGAGATGCGCATGTGGTCATTTTTATACTCGAGTCCAGACTTTGTTTTCTCCATTATTTTAGCATAGAAACTCTTTTTTCTCGTTTTTTTATAGGTAATTATGCGCAATAATGGCTGAAATTTTTTTTTCCCGTGGAGTTAATCCCACACAATGAATGACATATCTCAAAGGCTACAACTGCAAGCATAAAGGCAACACTGAAAGAAATTGAGTATAAATCACACACTATCCCAGGTATAAATAGTGTCCGAGAATCTACAAAAATCAAAACCCGAAACACTAAAATGTTTATGCTTACATTTTAAAACAATGCAACAAAATAAAATGCTCTAAAAAAGTAAGTTCTCTGAAGATGGAGGAATTACATTCTCGAATACACGCCTGTTCCGCGTCTTCCAAATTTCCCAGTCCAGAACATTTGAGTGGGTATGAGTTTGTTTAAATGGATTTTTGACCGGGTAAGTTTTGTTTAAATAAAGTTTTTGCCACATAGCTTCATTTGTGGTAGGTTTTAACGCTGTTAAGCAAAGATGCACCGAACGGATTTTTGTCTAATGTATTTTTTTAAGGTCGTACCTTCTTTTTGCTAAGTTTTGAAAAATATGCCAGAAGTTATCGAAAAAGCAAAGATCAAGCCATTTAAAGTAGTAAGGATTGGTCTTTTCCGATTACCATCGCATGAACAAATTAGGCAGCACAACCAGCATGCTATTTTTCTTAATCAATTCCTAAATTTACATCAGTCACTACAAGAAAAATCCTCAATTGCAACAGAATATTTGCGACCAATATTTTTTATTTCGTCGCAATTTTGCAACCAAATTCGTTGCAAAAATTTTGCAACAAAAACATATAGTTAGAGAGAAAAAATTTTGTGCGTCGCAAAAATTTGCGACAACATGCCGCTCGTCGCAACATTTGGGACAAAAGTCATTTTGTCGCAAAAGCTGCGACAAAAACCTTTTCGTCTCAAAATGTTGCTACAAAAAGACACTTTTTGTCGCAATGTTTTGCAACAAAATGACTTTTTGTCACAAAGTTTTGCAACGAAATATTATTTGATCCCAAAATTTAGAGACCAATTCGTCAAACTAATTAATTACATATTTGATAAATTAATTGTTTCATTAAAAATATTCAAGCTCCAAATTTTCATTAATATAACAAATTGATTGTTTGTGTTGTTATATTTCTTAAAATTTCACCCAATTTTTGAAAATTACTTGATTGCTTGCAATTTAAAGAGTGAAATGTGTATGAATAGCCTAATGGAATGCATTATTCAAAGATTTTATTTAATAAATTAATTATTTCATTAAAAATATTCAGGCTCTTAATTTGCATTAATAGAAAAAATGAAATGTTTGTTGGAAATTACTCAATTGTTTTCAATTTGACAAGACAAAGATATATGATTGTATTTCTTAAAGTAAATTTCGATTAAATTTGGGACGAATTATCTTGTATTCTAATTAGAAAATATTAGACTCGAGAATACAAAATCTATGTTGCATGAATGTAGTTAATTGGTAACTATATTCATGTCCAACATAATTTTATATTTCTTAATTTTCATCAAATTATGGAAATTTACTTAATTGTTTTCATTGGAAAATTGCATTAAATATAGTGACGTTGGAAAAGTATATTTTTTGCTGAGACGAGAAAATCATGTATTTGTGTGTGGTTTTTATATGAGAATTGGATTAAATTTTTTGTAAATATTTAATATATTTTTGAATTAATTGGGGTAACAATTTCTTAACAATTCATCACAAACTTTATTGAAAATTTAATATTTAGGATAATAATTTCTTAACAATTAATTAGAATAAATTATTTGCTAATTAGAATAAACGAATCAAAACTAGGGAAAATTTACAGACAATTAATTTGTTGTATTAATTTAAATGAAAATCTTGAATATTTTTAATGAAACAATTAATTTGTAAATGATCAACTAATATTTATAATAAATTGCGACGAATTGGTGGCTAAAATTGCGACCCATTCGTCGAAAACCATTGAAAATTCAATATTTAGGTTAACAATTGATTAGACTACAATATTTTCTAATTACAATAAAAGAATCAAAACTAGGGGGAAACTACAAACAATTAATTTGTCATATTAATTTAAATAAAAATCTTGAATATTTTTAATGAAACAATTAATT
>CAODLS010484862.1:0-19126 GCA_948243855.1 Flueggea neowawraea | reverse complement strand
AGAAATCAGTCATCCTGAATTCCGCCCCATTATCAGTTCTAATGCATTTGATCTTACTAGAGAATTGAGTGTCAGCATAAAAGTGAAATTGGGGCACTAAAATTGCAACTTCAGATTTGGTTTTCATAAAAAATGTCCATGCAACTCTGGTATAATCATCCACAACAGTAAGAAAATAATGACAACCAGATAAAGAACTAACAGAATATGGCCCCCAAATATCCATATGTATTAATTCAAATGGTGAACTACTGTTGTTTACATGTAAGGGAAAAGGCAATCTCTTTTGTTTAGCTAATGGACAAACATCACAAATCTCTTGAGAACTCATTACATTCTTATCTATATTATGAATTTGCGGCACTCTCTCATGCGATGGATGACCCAATCTATAATGCCATAAATCAAAAGTCTTGGAGGAAGACACGACATGGACTCTATTGACAGAAGAAGACGTAGGAAATGACCCTTGCAACTGGAGGAAAAATAACCCATCTCTAACTCTAGCATATCCAATCGTTGTCCCTGAAGCTCGATCCTGAATGAAACATTGATCATCAGAGAAAATCAATGATTGTTGATTGGAGGCAATAAGTCTACTAACTGACAAAAGATTGCAATTAAACGTGGGGACATAAAGAACATGATCAAGAATTAGATTAGAATACAACTTGATAGAACCCACATGAGAGACAGAAATCTTGGACCCATTTGGAAGATAAACATGGAGATTAGACACTGGTGTATATCAAGTGAGCATGCAACATGGTATGTTGCTCCTGTATCTACTATCCAATCCATTGAACTAAAATTGGGAGCAAAGGCAGCAAAAGCATGATAAACTAGAGCTGGTTTGGAATTAATACCTGAGGAAGATGGACATGTTCGAACTGAATTGACAATTGGTGTGGTTGGTGGTGATTTGGCAGATGCTTCATGCACACTCATTAATGACAAGTAACGTTGAAGTTGATGAATCTGTTCTGTAGTTAAATTAGCAGCACCAAGAGGTGAAAAACAACAGCCGCATTACCAACAGATTTAGCATGACCAGGTCTTGAATGCACAACCTCATCCTCATACTCTGCATCCACAAAAACATGATTGATAACCCTGCGACCCTGACCTTTTCCTTTCTTAAATTTGAAGTTTGGAGGATAGCCTATCAATTTGTAACACTTATCCTTCGTATGCCCAGGTTTCTTACAGTAAGCACATACTACATCCACGTCTTGCTTCTTAAAATTAGACTGGGCTAACAAAGCAGAACTATCAACAACAGGATCACGAGAGACTTGACTATAAACTCTTTGAGACTCTTCTCTAATTACCAAATTATAGGCCTCATCAAGATTAGGAAAGGGACACATCATAATTCTCTGTGACCTAATTGCAGCAAAAGACTCATTCAATCCATTTAAAAACTTGAAAACATAATCCTTTTGCTGGGACGCAACAAACTTCTCAAAGCACTCAACATTACAGTGTCCGCATGAATAATGAGGTAGAGGTCTATAGCTCTTCAATTCCTCCCAAATTGTGTTCAATTCATTGAAGTAATTGTCAACAGATTTCGTACCTTGAGACAAAGAGCAAAGTTGCTGTTGTAAATGACAGATTCTAACATCATCAGGCTGAGCAAAACGCCGTTTCAGGACACTCCAAATCTGAGCTGCAGAACTGAAATAGAAAACAGTTGAAGCAATGGGTCCTGATATTGATTTCAAAAGCCAAGCCATTATAATACTATTGCATCGCATCCAGGCTGGGTACAAAGGATCGACACTATCTGGGCATGGAAGAGAACCATCAACAAATCCTGTCTTGTTCCTAATCGAAAGAGCAAGTAAGAAAGATCTGCTCCAGGTTGAGTAATTGGTGGAAGTGAGTTCAGGAGTAATCACTACTGATGCGTGGTTATCTGAATGGTGTAGAAAATAAGGGGAATGAGGGTTATCAAGCTGTGTAACTATTACATTAGAAGAAGAATACGAAGACACAACATTCTCCGCCATGATTGAGAGAAAAATAAAGATAGCAAAAGTAATAGAAATGAATATCAGAGGCAAAACCCTAGAACCTAGGGCTCTGATACCATAACATCAGAGAATAAACTTTAGGAATGAAAATTATTCTCATTCTATCTCATGAAAGAGGAATAACAAAGTATATATACATGACAGCAAACATACCCTAGGTATGACGTCGCTACCTAAAATGTAATAACTAATTAAAATAGAAAATGAAGACTAATTAGCCAGCTAAAAATGATACAACACCATCTGGTGGGTCTTCTCTATTATGCTCCAAATTCCTTTGATATGATCTGCTGCAGCAGAGTACACGACGCAGAGCAAATGCCGGGAGCCATCGCTGCCGGTGGCCTGTTTCTTCTTCCCTGCGAACTGCGAATGAAGAAGAAGAGTGAGTGATTGGATATGTATGCATGTGTTGGGCTCCAGAGAACTACTGACAATCGAAGGCAAACCACGTGGCCATTGCCAACAGCTCGGTCTGTCTGTGTTAAAGCTTTCGTTTTCGCTTTCTAACACGTTGCCATATCTGATTTGCGCAGTAACTTTGATGGGTTGACTGTACACTACATTGCTCAACAACGTGTTGGAGAACTGGATTTTGGATTTTTTTACCTATATTATTCAAATAACAAATTATTGATTCAATTGTTAATATAGTTGTAACCAAGATCCTTTTTGGCATATTACAGAGTTGAGAGGATTTAACAGATCAAAATTAATTTAAATTCAAGAGTTTAATAGATATTTTAAAAATTAAATCTTTATTATTAATATTGTTATGTTTTTAGAACTCGAACTCAAAATTTTTAGTTAAGTTATAATAGTTTCTATCAATTGATTCAAACGTTCAATGATTTATAATCAAAATCATTAATACTCCAATTAGATCATAGATAAGTGGATTGGTCATTTGAAAAAGAGTAAAAATCAAAACCATCCCCTGTGCTAAAATTAGCAATTTTGTCCTTATATTTTTTTCACTTTAAATCATTAAAAAAATTATTCTTTTGATTCTTAAATATCGGTTAACTTTTATGTTTGGTCCTGGCATTTTTAGTGTAATCATCTAGTTGTTTTTTTTTTGCCAAGCTTATTATAATCTTTAGTCTTCTACATCTTATTAGGTGATACTATAATGAAAATTCTTAAAAAGGATCTTAATAAAAATTCGAATTATTTAATTTCAAACTTATTTACTTAATTTGAGGAGGTGATTATTTAATTTTGGATATTGTTAATTAATTTGACAATCAATTACTTAATTTTGAACAATTACTTAATTTTGATCGGTTACTTAATTTTGTGATAAATTAAGTAATCATGATTGTTACTTAATTGTTACTGAAATTATTTAATTTGAATTTTAGTTACTTAATTTACTAAAAGAGTCCTCAATGAGGATTTTTTTAAGAGTACTCATGTAGTAAGAGCAAAGAGCTCAAGTTCTTTTTTCAAGCATATTGCGGAGACACCAAGAGCAAGCCTAGATGAGCAAGTCGTTTTTGTCAATTGGCATGGTCTATCACTCTTTCCTTCAACCTATTTCGCTTAACGGGGTTGGTTCACATGTACAACCTTTGTAACTTTATGGTGTACCCATGGATTGGCTAGTTCATATTTGAAAGGTTGTAACTTCTTAACTACCGTAATTTCTACGCTTGCAAATAGTTTAGCACATTCTTAGAATGTGCTAATAATTTTGCACATTATTTGGAAGGCTGCAACTTCATAGTATACCCATGGATCACCTCGGCAAGCCTTGGTGCAAGGCTGGTGCCATGACTCGAGCTGAAGCTAGATCTTCGCACCAAGTCTTGCGTTGAGCCCCAGAGTGCATGCACTCCTTTTTTTTTAATTGCTATAGATGCATCAAAAAAATGTTCATATTTTTAATCTATCGAATAAGGTAAGATGAAAATTGGAAAAAAAAAGGTAAGATGAAAAATGAGATTCTTGGTTCAAACTTCAAATAAATACTCATCCTACCTCTCGACCCTTTTATAATATAGCACTATCAGTCATTTATACAGGTAAGCTTTATTCACTATTCGACTATACACAAACTTTGCCAAAAAACCAATTTAAACGTCAGAGAATTTGAAGGAATGAAGACCTCGCACTTCCTTCTGTGTATTTTTGTTGGATTCGAAGAGGCACATTCGACTTCACGACATTTCACATTGGATGCAAATAAATTCTTTTAAGGAACGTCTAAAGTTTTTGGTAAAATAGGCAAACTAAGTTTGTATTTTTTAGATTAAATCAAAATTATGCCTAATTAAATCCTTGAATGCATTTTGTTTGCTGTCCTTTCTTAAACATTTCGATGCATAACTCTTAGTCATTGGTGACTTCTGTGAACATTTTCAAAGCAACGACACTTGGTGTTCAAACATGGTCATGATGAGAAGGAATCTTGTGAGAAGAAGGTGGAAATAAAAGCCAAAACAGAGGAGAGAATAATATGGACGGAGAAAAGATGATGGAATATTATGGGATGAGATCCAAATTGCGTCTCTGATTAGGAGATGCAAATTAAGCAGAGACGACGAGATGAGACAGACAGAGACAGAGAGAGACAGTGCGGTGGCATCAACTAAAATGTGACTCCCCAAATGTGGAAGATGAAGCCTTCTTCTTGGGACTTTGGTGTCTTCGTAGGGCCTTCTCAAATCAAGTATTGCGCTGATTTATGCCATTTTTTTTAAGTCTATGGTTGCTTATGTCGCACCTAGGCTTTCTTATCCTGCATTTTTTTTTTAAATTAACTCATTTATGTGTCAACCTAATCAGACTTCTTATCCTGAAATTACACACACAAATTAACGAAATATTAACTCAATAATTAGTATATTGGTCTTGAAAAGACTACAGGAAAAAAGGTCTAGAATTCAAATCTAAAAAAAACACTTATCAAGAGAAGAGAAATTGGTAATATTCTAATGCAGAGTGACTACTCTAGGTTGACACAACTTGCTCTTTTGTCTACTTGTCTTCCATTCGATTTCCTCATTAATATTCACTACGTACGGACTACACTCCTATGTAAATGAAGACTTTTATCACTATTAGAACAATATAACATTAGCATCACTACTATAGAATTGATTATATATATAGCAACCTCTAGCAGTCTAGCTAGCAAAAGTTTCATTGGAACGTATAGATATATGGAATTCTTATGTTATTCGTATATAGCAACCTCTAGCAGTGTAGTTTCGTTAACTTGATTAAAGTGTTTTTGGTTCTATAATTTTCAATAGTATTTTACATATCAATTAATTAATCAGTCTCGTCAATAAAAAACTCACTTATAATACTAACATAGTATTTGGTAGAAATGCATTTCACAAAATTTTATAGAATTCATTTGCGAATTCCAATGTCCATGTTTACTTTCTTAAAAGGATACATATAAATTTACAAAAAGACAGAACTGGTTTAAAGCGGTAAAGACATTTATTTGCAAATCCTAGCAGAATATGTTTGATTTCCGAGACTACTAGAGGAGGGAGATTCAAAGAAAGCCCGATATCGCTACACAAAAACGTCGTCTTCGACCCCAAGGGGTATGGTATGACTCAACAACAGAGAGAAAATGCAATAGAGTGCGGCTTAGTCTTTCGATGCTGAATGAGATGCAACCAACCCCGGTTGGTTGATAGCACCTGCTTAAGTCAGAGGGTCTTTGTGCACTTGAGCTTCTGTTCAAGGCGCAGAGGGGAAGATAGGCATAGAAGGGCTTGCAGTGATCTATTATTTCTAATGTTTATTTTTGAAACAATTTTATGTATGCTAATAGACATGCAGACATGCACACGTGTAAGGGTATTTTAGTAACTGTTGGAAAACGAGTTCGTCTATGCCGAGCCATGGGTGAAACCCGAATCAAAATTGGTTGAGTATCAATTGGATTGGTTATCAAATGGGTTTTGGTTAACAATCTGGTTTGGTTGAAAATCTAGCCACTATAAATACTGATAGATTATAAAACCCTAATCTATCGGTTAAACATATAGGACATAAAGTTGCTCTCCCTCACTCTCTCAAAGCCGCCAATCTTAGTGGCCATTGAGGAAGGCCTCGTTCTTCATCCTTCCTACATGTAGATCATTCTGTGGTACTTTGGTTGCAGATGCATGTCTCGTTACCATTGTTCAAACATCTGTGGCCAATCGAGTTCTTCTGCTACATGTATCGAGGTAGGGTCTCAATCTCCATTTTGATTATATGTTAATTGATTTACTGTCTATTTTATATGTGGATGCCTTCAATAACTATATGCAAATAATTCTAATTTACAATTCATACAGAATAAAGATTTCATTTACAAATGAATGAATTAAAATTATAATATATAATATACCAAACAATACAATTTATTTACAAATCTAATTCTTTGTAGATTTCCTTTCATTTATAAATGAAATAAAACCATACCATTTTATGCCAAATACAATAGAGGGAAAAAAGGTATTAATCCGACAAGTATAATTTATAAGAATATATTACTATATTTTTGTAACACCTCGCTCGATTCCGAATAGATTTTCTACAACACCATGTTCGATTTTCAGTTAAGTTCTTGGTTTTCGAGGTGACAAGATTCTATTTTTGGATCCTTGTATGAAACTAATAGGGTGATTAAAGTTGAGATTTTGTTCGAGTTAGAAGTAAATCATCTCTGGGAGTGATGAAACTTTTGTGCCCAAGTTGGAAATACATCAAAAGTGTGTAATTAAGTGCATTATGCACGTTAGGAGAAAGTTAAGTGCTTAAGGATTGAGTTAAGCACGTAATGCTTCCACAGAACTGGACAGAAGTCACTAGAGGCATTCTGAAGCCTCGTTATGTACGTAAGTGCGTATTTACACACGTAAGTCATAATTACGTTCTTAATTCCGTATTTAAGTGCTTAACGTGCTGACAGTAAGTGAAATAATGAGTTTTGGTGAGAGGGTCAATAAAGAGCCCCTGACTCGACCTTATTTGTCTTTCTTCACTTCTAAACATTCCCTCACTCTAAAAAATTATCTCTTCTTGTTTCTATTTGCCTCTCCATCAATCCTTTCCATTTCATGAGGTTCATGCAAGAATCATTTGGGTTTTGTTGTTTATGCTGGCATGTTTTTGGATGATGGAATGAGCTAGGGTTTGTGATTTTGGAAGAGATTGATGGAATTTGATTTAGATTTTGTTAATTATACTAGAATAAACATAGAAATGAATGGGTTTGAGTTGGAAATTTAAGATTTGAGTTGTTTGGTGAAGATTACGGTTTGGTGGAAGAATGGTTATGGATTTTGATGTCAATTTGTTCTATTAATGCACTGGAGTGTTGATTCATATGATTAAGCCTAATTTGAAGTGATTTTGGTGATTTGGAACAAATTGTGTCGGGTTGGATGAATTTGGGGTGTTTTTGATAGAATTTTTATCATAGTGACTAGAGTGTAAATTTCTGATTTGTTTAAGGTTTGAATTGTGAATATAAATATCTAGAGGATTGATTGGTAATTTTTCAAAATTTTAGGGATTGAATTGTAAATTGTTGAGACCTTGTGGACTAAAGTGTAATTTGTTAAAAATTGAGGGACTAGAACTGATATTTTACTAAACGTTCGATTTTCGAATAGAGGGTTAGATATTCGATAGCAATATAATTTCTGATGTCACTGAGGGTTGGGTCATGCATCTGCATATCATGCATTTTGGCATTACTACAGTACCGTATTTAACTCCATAATGATTTGTTTGCTTTCAGTTTTATTTGGTATTCGAGGTGATCAGTCATTCACCCGCGGTGCATGACTGGATTCTTTGGGTCGACATCCAGGTGAGTTGGATGTCATACTAGACACATAGGCTGTTTTTCCAAGCTTATGTTGCTTTGAATTTTCCATGTAAATTGGACTAATTAAATGATCGATAAATCCTAAAAATTGGTTTATGTGAGATATAGAATAAGAATTTACTACTTAGAATATTAAGATATGTTTAGTAATAATATATGCTCAGTGATAACCTCTATAACTATCTGTCTACTTTGTATACTTGTCAACTTAAAATATTTCTGGATAGTAGATTTTGATTCAAGACACCTAGATACTTGGTACGCAGTTTTTGGTATACCATTGTTTTGTTAAGGCCTAGTTATTAGGGTTGGTTGTAACACTATGTGTCTGGCAAGACACACGAGTTAGGTGGCAAGGAGTCCACATTCAATAGTCAGATAGGAAGTATTGATTTGAGTTATTTAATAAATGGTTATTGCTTATGTATGAGTGTATGTTGTTTACCCTATAGGTACAATATCCCGATGCTTTGAAAATAGTCTGATTTTGATTCTAGTCCTTCGTCTGATTCTCTGATAATATCTCAATTTTAATGGTTGGTTGTGATGACATACACCTATAATAAAATAGGATGAGTTACTAAATTTGTGAGACTGTCTTATTGACCATACCTTTGTAGTATATTGTACTGTGATCTAGCTGAGTGTATCTTGCTGGAGCCCGTGGACTGCAATACTTGCAAACATGCTCTTATTGATCGCTTTATTATGGTTTAGCTTTGAGACCCTTAAGGTTCTAGGTACTGTTTTAGTCCTTAAGGTTGTCGACTGATTAACCTTTATACATGCATGTGGTAGTTTCAGAACTGTTTTCAAAACGGTTTATGTGAAGACTTGGAGTCGCTATAGTGTGTTGTCCTCATTGAGTATTCTCACCTCCTTTTGTGGCTTTAACATTTTAGGTTATTTGATGTTTGTTCTCATCTGTCATTCAACCCTTAGTAAGGCATTCTGATCAGCAGTGAGTGTCTTTTTGTTTAGGCTTTAATTCGTTTGTTATGTTAGATGCTCCACAGTGAGAAACTTGTGGGTTAAGGGATGTATATGATTATTTTAGCTAACCGAATTTACTTATAAATATTTATCCGTATTATGACATCATAGCTATGTTTCTTCATTAAAAAATATTACTTTTGCATTTTTATATGTTTTCAAATGAAATTTGAATTTTTATATATTATTGTTATAGCTTAAATTGTTTAATAATTGTTTTGGTATAGGATTTTGAATAGATGTTCTGATTATCCGATGCTTGTGCGGGATGAGTCAAGCCAATAGTTTGTTTCACCTCGTACGCCGGTTATGACTTGATCTTGAGTCGTGACACTTTTCATAATTTAACTATTATTATAACACTAGATAGATTAAGACGCACGTTGTGTATGCTGTTTTTTTCATATTGTAATTTAATTGTAAATAATATTTATATAATCTAATCATTTATAATTTGAATTGTGAAATATTTGAAACGAAAGTAACATAGCACATAATAATTGTAAAGTGAAAAACTATTCAAACTTCAAAATTAAAAATTAAATTTAAGTAATACAATTTGTTAGATTTTTCATTAATTATTTTATTGGCTTGTTTCTCTCATCTTTGTTAGGTTGTTGTCTATCTTTTTTTTTGGTTTTCTCTTTGTGATGTTTTGTGATTCCATCATTTTTATACCCTACATTTAGTTTATGTAGCACAAAGCTTAGTGAAATATCATTTTTCGTAGTAGGCAAATTATACATTTTAATATTTTCCGTCCTTTTTAAGGGGTAGCTAATACTTTCCACAGTACATTGTATCTGTATATCAAAAGAATTAGGGTGAATTATTATAGCATTTCTGAGTTATACTGTAACTTTTTATTTAGTCTTTCAATTTTGAAAAAGCTCTTATTAGGTCTCTGTTTGTACACAATATCAGTCCAGAACAGATACTTAACACCTAATTTTAGTATCTGTTTCTTCCAGTTTATATATAAATGTTCTGTACTAAACCTGTGATACTAAGATTAGGTGTTAACCATATATTCTGGGCTGACGTTGTGTATAAATAGAGTATAATAAAAGACTTTTTAAAACTGAGTGACTAAATAAGAGATTAAGTTATAACTCAGGGACGCTAAAGTAATTACCCCAAAGAATTATTGTGGCCGATTAAAATCTTTAAACACTGATTCAAGATAATCGTCTCATAATTGTCGAAACAATAAAGATTTTTGGCTCAAATTTATCCGGATCAATATGAGTATTTTTGTCCAAAAGATATTATCCTAAAATTTTATTCCTAAAATACCCTTCAATATAATTTTAAAATTATATTTAAAAACTGAAAAATTAAGTCAAAATTCATTTAATATAATTGAAATTTCTATTGTATCATTAATATATTGGTGCACTCATATTTAAATTTAATACATACATGACATTAAATATATACTTAATATTAACACTCATATACAAATTAAAAAATGAAATGATAACTATTAATCGGTGAAGCAATTTGCTTCTGCAATCAAAGATGAAATAATATTAACACTCATCATTATGCCTTGCTTCGTAAAATCTTGGCCAACAAGTCTCCTTTCACCATATATTTATCAATATTATATATTTTTTATTATACTTTTATATTATTAATATATAATGTAACATGAACAATTTTTATTTGCTATATTGTATTATATGTAAGTAATTTCAAGTTTTATAATTTAACAATTTATTTAACACATACAATTTGATAAATTAACTTAGAAAAAAATTGTTAAATAATATAGTTCTTATGAATTGCAATCTTATATGAAAAAAAATTATACAATATAATTCAGAGCCAATTTTTCAACAGTCTGGACTTGCAATATAATTTTTGTTTTATATATAATATAATTATATTTTGGTTCATATAATTTGGACTTGGAAAAAATTATATTTTGGTTCATATATAATATAAATTGCTAAATATTTTCATGTTAAGATGTGTGAACAATAAATCATTTATATAGGTGTACAAAACTTGAAATTACTTACATATAATACAACATTTAGTGTATGTTACGGTGTATAAAACATGAAATTTAGGTGTACAAAGTTGTACATAACCTGAAATTTAGATGTACAAATACATCTAGATTTCAGGGTGCGTACACCTTTATAGACCTAAATTTTATATTGTACACCTTTGTACACATAAAGTTCATGTTTTGTACATATTTTTACACATAAACTTCATGTAGTGTACACTTTTATACACCTAATGTCACGACTCGTTACCAGACCATGACCGACATAGAAGATGGACCAAATCAGAGGCCCAACTCATCTCACACAAGTCTAGGAGACTCAAACATTCAATAAGTATAAAAACATTTTATAATGAATATATATATAAGTTGAGTATGAAAATATAATAGAGAATAAGTATGAATCCAAAAGATAAAATATGACCGAGTTACCCAACAACAATAAGGTGTAGAGCTCTACAACAAAGATAAACAGAGCCCGCCAAAAGGGCACTCATTAGAAAATGGAACGCTTCACTGAGTACAAGATGTTGGACGATTGTTGGATGCCAAAATGATATTGCCTGAAAAATAGAAATCAAAAGCAGACAGAAAGAGAAGGGGTAAGAACCTAGTGAGGACACGACACTCCAGAGTAGCTCTAGGCCTCACGTAAATCGTTTGAAAACAAAATATCACATGCAAATATAAGTGTATATACATATACATACTGGATATAGAATAATAGTTCCAAAATTCATTTAGAAATCGTTCGCAAACATAACAAACAATAGACAATCAAACATGCAAATATTATATCATATGCCGGGAATGCATACGGATATGGGACCAGAAACATAGATATATACATAATAGATGTGGACTCTGCCACTAATCAGAAACATAGTACATACGTTTGGCCGGACACACGACTACAATATACCCTAGTAAGTGGGCCTTGACTACGCATTGGTGTATATATATAGCAAACGCACATGAAAAGCAAAAATCATTTTACAAAAAAATATTTATATACCTTATATAAATATTCAATATAAAAAAAAAAAGATAATTTGCAGAAAATATTTATATACCATATATAAATATTACTTATCAGAAATGAAAACCAAACATTAATAATCACATAAGCCGGATTATTAATTAGCCAAACCATTAATTATTCCATTTTCAGAGAAATGTCAGATAGAACGAAAACATAGAATTTTAGAAGACACAGCCTATGTGTCTGAAGCTGTCATTTCACTCACCTAGTATCCGAAGCTAAGGACTTAGTCAAACACCACTAGCAGGTGACTGATCGTGCTGGCAAGAATAAAAAGCTAAAACAGATACAAACATAACAAATATCAAAATGAGATGTTGTTACTGTGGCAGTACCGAATGCATGATAAGTAAATGCAGATGCAAACACTCGTCCAACGACGAAAGACCTACTTCGTTCGAAGATCTAGCACTATAACCTTGAAAATCGGAAGCTTTGTAAAATTACAATTTGGTCCCTAACTTTTGTAAAATTACCATTTAATCCCCGAGACCTTGTCAAATTATAGATTAGTCCCAAACTTTGGAAAATTATGAATCAGCCCCCAAAGTATTCTCAAATTACCAAACAGTTCTCCAAGTAGTCTGAACAAAAATTGCAAATTAGCCCTTAACTCTCAAAATATCAATTCTAGTCCCCAATTATTCAGAATCATGACAAATTACACTTTTGGTCCCTACGACGGAAAATCACACCAAATCAACCCAAAACTCGAATCGATCGATACCCGATGTTCTAATCCATTCACATTGTCTCAAATAATACTTAGGAACATAAATCTACCAACAAATCCAACAAAAAACTCCAAAATCACTCAAATTTTAGCCAAACCTGAATCTAACCCTGGCTCCACCAAAAACTCATCAAATCTCTTAATTCAAAACTCAAATCATGCTCCTTTAACCTCAAAAAATTCTAATCTAACAGCCCTTATCATCTATTAACTCAAAATCATCAGAAAATCTGAACCCTGACCCAATTCGGCCAAAAACGAAATCCAATAATCAAAGTATGAAAACAAAAGTACAAACCATGGAAGAGATGTGATCTTACCTCTGAAAATGATTAGGAATGATAGGGAACAATGTGGAAGAGTCTCAGACAATTTGAGAGAAGTGAGAGAGAAAGAGAGAGTGAGTAAATGATGAAGGCTTGGGTTGTTGGGTGCTTTAAAGACTGTCTGAACAAATCTCATGTACGTCAATATGAATCTAACGTATGTTTGGGGACCCTTACGTACGTTACCAAGTATCTCATGTACGTTATCGGGGCAAAAAATCGCATCCAGCAGCATCAGACCCCAACTCACATACGTCACTGAAAGTCTCACATACGTGAATCTTGACATAAAAACTCAGCTCACCTACGTTTGCAAATTGCTCACGTATTGAGGCATTCTCCACCTTACATACGAAAGGCATTACCCTTACGTACGTAAGGTACCTTGCAGTCCAATTTTCTGATTTCTCTTGCTTTCGAACTTGTCCCAAATTGTTCCCAAAATTTAACAACATCCAAACTTACATAATTATCACCATTTATCATCAAATATCATCAATTAATACTCTAAATATCCTAGAGATCACATCAAACAAAATCAAAAAGCTACAAGAATCCTAATCGAAACGGCCAGGATATTAGACTTAAAGTTCATATTGTGTACACTTTTGTACACCTAAATTTCATGTTACACCTTTGTACACCTAAATTTCATGAAATTTAGGTGTACACAACATGAAATTTAGGTGTACAAAGGTGTACACAACATGAAATTTAGGTGTACAAAGGTGTACAACATGAAATTCAGGCGTACAAAGATGTAACGTCTATATTATAAACTCTATACCATAAACAAATCAATTAAATTACTTGTAAAGTCTATATACTATACCATAAACTCTATATGCTAAACCTCAATCACTAAACTAGTACACACTAAATGTTATTAACATTAAGTAACATACATATTAAATGCTATTGTTTCTTGAAAGATATTAAGTAGTTTAATACACAAATGCTATTGTTTCTTGAACATTAGTTGAAGTATTATTATTGATTAACCACTTAAATCTTTAAATTACGACTATAAAAATCTTTCAATTGTTATAAAAAAAAAATCACTTATTATTAGTATTTTTAACCACATAAATCTTGCAAATATAAAAAAATTCTTTCAATTAACCCAAACAAAGTTTAGAGTAAAATTCAAAGTATAATTATACAACTTATAAATAAATAATTTTATTATTACAAACTATATTTTTGATATATATTTGAGCTTTTTCTCATTTAAAAAATATTGAATATATTATTAAGTTTTTAAAAATCAATATAAACTAACTTTATGTAGTTTCACCCAAAACTACGTAGTATTGACCCAAAACTACTTAGTATTGACTCAAGTTTAACAAACATAGACATTGACGCACACATACACACCCACACACACACATACTGTAACATCCTACCAAAGCTCTCACATCATATAAGTGTATATGGATGAAAATGTTTATAAGTATAATGACTTAACTACTTAAATAACCAAAGTTTGAACTTTTGGCCTTAGTGATTAGAAGCCCATTAATGGTTGGATATTACCTAAGGACATTTGCGTGCTTATACCAGATCGTGATAATTATTGTATCAAAGCCACTCTGCGTGCAAACTTGAACGGTGGTGGGGCAGACCTCAACTGATGGTGATGGAGGGGCAAACCTCAGGTGTCGAAAGAGAGGTCCTGAGTCTAAGCAAATCTCACATCAGTAGGTTGAGCATAGACAAATTCCACACAAAGCACGAGAGAGATTCTGGGCATTATGATTGGAAGGCTTGGTAAGGGGGTGAGATTTGTAACATCCCAACAAAGCTCTCACATTATATAAGTGTATATGGATGTAAAAATTTATAAATATAAGGATTTAGTTACTTAAGTAACGCAAGCTTGAATTTTTGTGCTTAGCGGTTAGAAATCCATTAGTTGTTGTATGTTGCTTGATGATATCTGTATGCTTATATTGTGTCGTGACACATACCAGACTCAAAAGGTCTGCACCCACCCATGAATATCTAGTCATCTTCTCGCCTCTCCCTCAATTCAATTAACCATTGCCACACAACTCTTCTTCTCCGCTCACTCTTAAACAACTGTACCCACCCATCCATCCAGCGGTCTTTCAAACCATCATCCCTCTTCACCCGTCGCTCTTCCTCATTCAAACAATCTAAACCCCAGTTGCACCCGCCCATCTATCTTCAACACTGCTCTTTCGACCCACCAGCCCTCTCCGTCCAATCTTTAAGGATTATGTGTTTGTTTTGTTGCTTTGTTTAGGTTTAATTTCAGTTATGTTCTTTTGTTTCATTTGATTTTCTTGATTTTGAGTCTTTGAGGATTATGTGTCTCTGCAAATTATCAATAATGTCTTTATGTTGTTTGACTTAATTTCAGATTTAGGTTGCTATTGTTCTGGTATAATTTCAGTTTTGTACTTCTATTTTGTGGGTTGATATACTTTCAGTTCACCTTGATTTTTTTTCTGTTCGATTTTAGGATTTAATTATAAGAAAGAGGATTATGGGTTTGATTTGTTCTTCTCTTAATAATGCATTGTTGTCTTTTATTGTCTGGCTCGGTGTGCAGTTTAAAGTGAAGCAACATAGACAGATGTTTTGGGAGTAACCGATTCTCTTATTTAATACTTATAGATGTACTTTGTCAACTTGATTTTATTGATCCCTCTTACATAGATACAATGAATTTGTCTTCCGAATTGAAATGCAGTGAATATGCATTCTTCTATATAAACAGTGTATGCATTCTCTTGTGGATTTAATTGATTAGTCTATTGCATTCTTTTAGATAAAATTTAAGAGATAAAATGAATTTGTTTTTATATTATATCTATATAAACAGTTGCTTCTAATTTGTCATAAAACAATTTTTTTTCATCAAACAATCAAAATGGACAGGAACCTAAAAAAGAGTATTTTTCACTTCTAATTTGTCATAAAACAATCAGTTTGTCATCAAACAATTTGTCACCACTGTTGGACTTTGAACTTTGTTGTACTATTAGGAAAGCCACATCAATGGCTCAAAGAATTGAGTACTGCTTCCTTGTACTATCTACAGGAAAACTAGGATGAAGATCTCTTTCAAACAGTTGGAATCCAAGCATCGAAAGAGCCAACAAGGTTGTGTTTGTAATTAAGAATCCGCTGCTAGAACTTTGTATAAAGAGAAATGAGTACTTCTATTTGTTGTGTTCTTCATGACATGAATATTTATAGACTAGATATATGACTAAGTTTATTATGTATATTTATTTTGTTGTTGACCGGATTTTATCAGTGTTTATGAATGATGTTTTCAATGTAACAGAAATTATAATTACCACAAATAAATTAATTCCTCTATTGTATTGGAAAATGCTTTTAATATTTATTGAAGTTACAATTTTTTGTGAGATTTGACCAACTTATCTTGAAAATATAAATTATTTTATTATTAACTCTGAAATTTTCTTCAATCTTTCTAGGATATTATAGACATTTTTCATTTAAAAGTGCTTTTTGTTCGGATCAATTTGATCCAAATAACAACACTCTTGTCGAAAATTAGTTGGTTAGTTTTCTCTAAAATATTGAAATTTTAAAAGTTTCTACTTCATTCAAACATTCTAAGATACTGCAATCAATTCTCTCTGCAATGATGATTTGAATATTAAATATTGTGTTCCATTAAAGGATCTTCAAATAATTCTTTGGATCCAACAAAATTTAAAAGGAGTCCTAAATAATACCTCTCACCTTATGTTGGATTTGCTACATATATCCTACCAACCACTTTCTCTTTTCTCCTTCGCAGCCACCTTTTAATTGTTCGACTCCACATATAATATTCAAGAAGCTTCCATATAATAATCCATCTATGGCACATGCATGAGAAAATTTAGCTAACATTGTTCTTTAATCTTTTTAGAGTTAAGAATTTTCCTTAAATTTACGTCTTTTAAATAATGTATTATATGTTAATAAGAAGGTGTAGATGTAAATTTACGATTATTGGATACATGTCATTCATTTCAAATTCAAATAATTTCATGTTGTTTTTAGTACTGGTACTCATCTTGCATCTGAAATTGCCCAATTTCATTAATGATATTATCTCTTTCTCCACAAGCAATATAGCTTGCAGCTCTATAATGACCTTTACAGATATACTTGTAAAGATATTTAATTTCTATCTTACATTTGGGAAAATTTTGACATTGATATAGCAATCAAATCTCTAGAAAATATAAACATTATAAGGTATATAATGAATATGAAAATTTTAAAATATTACAAGGTATATAAACATTATAAGGTATTTGTCATCCGGAACAATATTTTTGTACTTGAACCTAAAAATACAAATTATTTAGTGCATGAAAAATAATGAATATGAAAATTTAAAGTAAAACACAATATATTATTATTAATGCATAACTTTTTTTCTAAAAAGCTGGAGGTTGAGTAATCAGTGGTGCACAATGACATCTCAACTAGGTTGACACCTCATTAGCACCTGCATCTCTTTCCCAAGCTCCAAATATTATTAATAGAACAAGAAAATTCATACAAGAAGAGTCACATTAGAAGAAACGGGAGGTTACATAAAGCGATAACACTCCTTATAAGAAAAATCATCATAGACTAGAATACTACAGATCTGGAAAGCTAGTCCACTAGTGAGCACCCTGATGTTTGGCATCATATGAAGCAAGTGCATCTGCCACCTTATTGCCTTCTCTGTAAATATGGGAAACCATAAATGACATCCAAGATAGATGAGCTAAGCATTTGGCCAACTTTAATCGTGAGCACCAAGGCACCTCCATCATTATAGTCTTAAGTAGATGGACAACATACGTAGAATCACTCTCAAGCCATAAATTCTCCCAACCATATGCCACAACTTTTTCGATGGCAAACATAGTAGCTTTCAATTCAGCAACAAAGGCAAAAGACTCACATGTGGTAAATGCAAAGGCTCCCTTGGAAAAGCCTCTAGTGTTACCAAAAATCCCACATGCACTAGAGGGACCCGAGCCACCAAGACCAGAGCCATCTGTGTTTACTTTGGTCTAATTGACAGGGGGAATGCCACGCCACAAGCATAATGTTAGGAGCCTTCATTGGAATGCCAACAATGCCTAAATTTCGAAAGAACTGTAACTCATCTTAAGTACCATGCAAACATCCCATCCTGAAAACATCACCTTTCTTGATACACTTCCAAGCAATCGTAACATGGCATAGAGGCTAGCAGGTTGATTATTAAAAATTGCATTATTACATGTTGTCTAGAGGATCCAAAAAGCACTAACGATTGCAACATTCCAAAAGACCTTTAATTGGGAACTTAGCTGAACAGACATGGCCGCTAAGATTAAAGGCCGAACATCCCCATCACAATGTACCTAAAAAAGAGAGAAAATAGCCAAACAAAGTTGTTTACTCATTGGACAAGTGATGGAAAGTGTAGAGTCGATAATCACACTAGAAGGGGGGTTGAATAGTATGATAATAGAAGCTTTGAATTTTCTCCAAAAGTGAGTGCGATAAATGAAAGAATACCAAGAACTTATAGTGGTTCGGCCAACTCGATGCGTACATCCACTACCTAAGTATCACCATTTAGGATTTTCACTATTAATATTCTCAAAGATTACAACTTCATTTTTTAGCTAAGTGAGAACTCTTACAAGTTTCTTGATTCCGGTTCTAGAACAAAAACCAACATAAGGGTCTACCCTTGATCCCTCTCACAATCAATCTTTTCAAAAGTCTTTACAAATACTCACCAACAGATTAAAAGCTAGTGATACAAGTAAATGAAGAATGAATTTGAAGAACAAATACACTTATAACAATAAAAGAGAAATTCAATGCTTTGATGCTTGGTAGTTGTTAGAATTCAATGCTCAGATGTTTTGTTATTTGTTTCTGGTCTTCCAAGCATATATTTATACTATTCTCTTGATTTCAGACCGTTGTGGGATGTAATGTAGCCGTTGTGGTATTAAATGAGGCGCATTTAATACACTGTCAGAGTCTTCTCACGTACGTGACATGAATCTTACGTACGTTACTTGACTTGATATTCATCACACGTACGTGATAAGTACATACACGTA
>CAODLS010484648.1:0-14571 GCA_948243855.1 Flueggea neowawraea | reverse complement strand
AGTCCTCAAATATTTCAAAATTTGCAAATCAGTCCTCAGAGTAGTCTACTAGTCTCCCAAGTAGTGAGAATCTCCAAATTAGTTCTCAAGCTTTTAGAAATTGCAAAACAAACTCCAATTATTCAACTTAGGAAAATTATATTATTTAGACCCTCAGCACTATGGATAACTCGAGTTAGCCAAATGGTAATTCGAGCTATACACATGTTGGCTTACTCGAGTTGGCCAAAGTGCTAAGTCGAGTTATACACCTTTCCAGAATTTTTAGAATTCGTCTAACACTGATTCAATCGATAAAAATCACTGTCAATCACCTAAATTGCCTCTATTCAACCTCCTGAACACAAATCCACACTTGGTTTCATCAGAGCAACTCAAAATCATCAAATCTCTTCATAAATTCGTCCAAACCCTAACCCATTCGAAGAACTCATCAAATCTTTCAAACCCAAGCTCAAACTATGATCCTTTAACCTTAATCCATCAAGATATAACAATATATAACCTCATTCTCCATAGAATTAATCTCAAACCGAAACCCAAGCCAAAACTCAAAAACATTCTTCAAAGAACTAACCCAACTAAATGCACAAATGAAAGAAAAGAGAGTGTTAGAAGTGAAATCTTACCTCTAGGAACGATTGGGAACCAATGAGAGACAATGAGAGAGCAAATGGGACGGTTTTGGAGGTGAGAGACGTGAAAAAGAGGTGGGAGAGCCGAGAGGGTCGGGTTTGGGGTTTATATAGACCCCTGCCAAAAAACGGAGTCGTTTCAATAAAATGCAATGATAACACGAGTTATAGGTCCTCTAACTCGAGTTAAATTTACCTAGAATCGACTCCTGAACATAGCTTACTTGAATTAAACAGACTTACTCGAGTTATCCAGCCATCATATAACTCGAGTAACATTTCCTCTAACTCTAGTTAAACAGCCCTCATACAACTCTAGTTATCCAAACTCTTAACTCGAGTTATCCATGGGTCAATTCAGCTAGAGAACACAAAGTGTTTTCTCAAATATCTCATTATTCTCGGGACTCGACAACACCCAACCTTATAAAAATATCATCATTAAACGCCTTTAAACACTTAATCAACACCTCAAGACATCATTAAACATCAAATCAATACTCTAATTATCTCAAAGATCAAATCAGACTTGATCAGAAAGTTATAGGAATCCTAACCGAAATGGGTGGGGTATTACAGAGAGAGAGAGAGAGAGAGAGATGGTAGTCTGGTGAAGGAGAGGGAGAGAGAGAGGCAACGGTGATGGTGGAGCAACGAAGGAGGTTGTATCAGGTCGGTCAAATGTGTCTGTTGGGTTAGTGGATTTTTTAATTTTTTGGGACGGGTTCGATTTTGATCGACATCGGTTCGGTTTGGTTTGTTCAACTAAATGGGTCATCGTCTTTGTGGCATTTTTAAGTGACATAGCATGCTTAGTCAGCAATCCAGGCTGGGCACCCGACTAAAGTGACCGTCTTGGAACGAAAATCAATATCAAGTGACCATCCTGCAATAAAAGTGAGTTCAATGACCATGCTGCAACAAATTGAAATTCAGAGTGACGGTAAATAAGATTAACCCTTTTTTTTTCATTATACCCTAAGTTTAAGTGGTAGATTTAATTTGCATATTGGTTATAAATTACAAAACTCTTATATGTTTGATTAAATTGTTTCTTAAATAAAAACAAAAAAAATATCTATAAAAAATTAAATGAAAAAAAAACTTTATTCAATTGTTAAGAGGATTAATAAATCAACTTTGCAAAAAAAAAAAAAGTTTCAAGAGAAGTCTATGCCAATCATACAAAAGAATATTATAAATTTGAAATAGTATATTACAGGTATTTATTCAAATTTTGGTTGTTTAATTTAAATTTAAAATAAATTTTCTCGTGATCTATAAGGTATAGTTGTTTATGTAACTTGGGTCAAAAGTCCATCAAACTCATTAATGCAGTAAGATTCCACCTAGATCTAATCCAAGATAATACGTCGAGCTCATATAAGAAGGTCTATTTTTTAGAAAACTTCTTCAAAAGACATGTTTATTGTATGTGGCTTAAATCAGAAAGAGCAGATCATGCGGAGATTTGATATTATTACTTTCAAAATTCAAAGGAAAATCCTCCTTCACCTCTTTAGGTATGTCACATCACTCTATAAATAACATCTCTTTACTTCAAAGGGAGATACGTTTTTACTGCTTACACACATAGCGAAACTCTGTCATTTTGTTAACTTAAGGATCGAAGAGTCTTTGTGGGGTGTAAACCCATGCTCTTCTTTATTTTACAGAAGATCGAGATTCTTGACAGTTTCTCATCCATTCAAATTGTTGCAGCTCAACGAGGCAACAATAGTCCTCTTGTAGTAGATAAACACAAAATATGGACATATATAAAAATAACATAATTAAGATTTTTAACTACAAATTTAATTGAAAAAATGTTGCAGTTGTTTTTATCTTAATTGTAGTTATTTCTTTTTAAATTTCTATTTCAATATCAACAACATTTCTTATGAAAAAATTAAATAAAAAAACAAGGATATATTAGTCCAAGATAATTTTACCCCATATTCCCACTTTTATAAATGTTATGATAATAATTTTATGATTTTTTTTAGTTTGTACATAAAATGTCAATTTTTTAAGGGCAAAATAGAAAATACAACAAATTTTTCAATCACTCTCAATCTACCAAATTCACCACAATCTACCATATACAATCTATTTATGCAATCTACCAACTCAATCAATCTAAAACAAATACAACCTTATATATTTTCTTTTTTACTGCTTGATGAATTTGGTAATGGAACCGTGAGTGTTTGATTTTAACTTGTCATTCTTTTTATGTAAGATGACTAGTCTTTATAGATATTTTATATAAAAAATTTTACTAATAATGTCTAGCTTTAGTTTTGAAAAAATATGAACATAACATGTAATTGCATGATAAAAAATATGTATTATTAGAAAAATAATAAAATTTATAATTGCAAAATGACCTATAAATATGACATATTAAAAAAAATCTTACAATTACACATTCACAAAAACTTTTATTCTAAATAATAATTTTAGATCTTCATCTTTTGAATTCTTCACAAAAAACCTTCGTGAACATTTAACTGCATGCAAAAATCTGTAAACAATATTAGTTTGAAACATATTTCAACTTAATTTTAATTAAATATGGAGAATAATTATACATACTTAATTTTAACTTAATTTGAACTAAAAATATAGCCATTGAAAAAATGAAGGTAGCAGTAACAATAAAAAAAATCAAATATAAAGCACCAAAAAAGATTTGAGACACAATTGTAATTGGCTTATTCAAAAAGTTGGATTTTTGATCGTCAATTATAAACCTCTTCCACTACGCCATTAGCTGCGGTGTATGTTTTTCCTTTTTTGATAGTGTTTTTGAATCTTTATACAACGGTATTGAACATGATAGCTTGAAAATTTGTTCCCTGTAAACAAATTTAAAATATAAGCATGTTACTAAATTAGAAAAAAAAAATTACATTAAAATTATAATTTATTATGTTTGCCTTCTCAGTAACCAAAATGAATTTAGTCTTTTTTGTTATTGTTGCGATTGAAATACTACTCCACCTTTTCTTGTCAAGTCATCATAGTTTTAACGCATCACTCTCTATTTGAGACACTAAATCCTCAATATATTGAAATTGTAATGAATTAAGTACTTTTGACTTATTGAAATCTATATTTTAAAACACAAGTTAAAACGAAAATAATTAAAAAAGGACATATTGATTGTTTTATTCAATTGTTGCCAACACGTTATTGGAACAAAAAAAAGTTTGAAGAATAAACAACAAATATATGGCGGAAATCAGAAAATTAAAGGAAAAAAACTGGAAGAAATTATTGAAGAATAGCAAAACGTCGAATTCACTTTTTCATGGATTAAAAAAAGAAATTTTTCATAAACATAACATACTTTGAAGAAGCTCTTAGAAAGTGTATTTGTCAAGATGAACAACAACATAACATAGTGTGTTTGAGGAAAGCAATAGCTTACTATATATCTTATAGTGTGTTTAGGATAATTACAAAAAACTGTCGGATTTTACTATATAACCTATAATATACCTTATCGGATTTTTTAGTGTTTGAATTTAATCAGATAAGAAGAAGTTGATTAAATTATTTTTTTCCACAATGTTAAATAATTTTTTTAATTAGTTTGACTTATAACAAAGAACTTATAAGTATTTATGAATAATAAAAAGGGATAAAAATGTTCAAATTTTTTTTTCTCACATCTGTACATTTATATATGTTATGATTATTTAGATCATATTGTTTGTCACGACAAAAACAATTATAAATTGACAAATTAAATAAATATATCAAAATTAAACACATATTCATATGAAAATGCGAATTATAATTGAATTCTTAAAAATCTCATCAACTTTTAAACTTCTTTTAAAATAATATTTTTTTTGTTTTATAACGAAATGTCACTCGTTAACTCTTTTTTAGAAGCAGATCAATGGTAGCCTGCCCTCACGCCCCCAGAGTTAGGTTTGGAGTTTCAACTCGTTGAAAAATCACTTTAAGTTCTCGCATAAAGAACACTCACTACACGCATCTAAAGTGGTCATCACTCTTCTTGAAAAGATAAGGATGGGTCCACAACTACGAGAAAAGTCTAGGTCATCATTCATAAAGACCAACCCTTTAAGAATAATATTTGGTTTGCATAATTGCATTCACCACAATTTGAACACGCATTCTCATGCAATGCAAAAGTATTTGTCATTTGGCTTACCACTTTAGTTATTGTCATCTGTTAACTCAGTAAGATTTTTTTTATTGGAAACTCATTCCATTAAGATTGATGAAGTAGTATCTAATAAGATAAATTAAATTTAAGTCATTATGTTTACCATGCCAACAATGTGACATATGGCATTTTTGTTACTAATCCTAAAGTTTTTGTTTTTCTAAGTAAAATGTTTAAGCTACATGACATTTTTATTTATTGATTTATTGTTCACATTTTATAATAGGGTGATGTGCAAAAATAGACAAAAAAATAAAAATTATTTCACAAATACAATATCTGAAAAACACACCAAATATGAAAAAAAAAAAGAAATAAAATATTCAAAAATACAACAGTCTTGACCCAACCATTTAAACCAATGAAAAAAAGTACAATCCGAGTACAACTCGAGTACAGAGTACAACTGGAGTACATGTAAAGTACAACCAGAGTACAAAATAGTGTTATAAAGACTCTGTTGACAATCAAAGAACAAGCACATGTGGAGTACAACTAGAGTACAAATAGTTTTAATGAAGGCTCTTTCGACTAATATAATCGAATACATGTGGAGAACAACACGAGTACAATTAGTATAACAACAAAACTGGAACATTTTTACTAGTATAGCCGAGTACATGTGAAATACAACACGAGTATAAAAAAATAAAATAACACAACAAAACACCAACAAAATAGAGTAAAAAACCAAAGTCGTTTTCTTTGTTATTAGAGTACAACACGAGTACATGTGGAGTACAAAATTTAAAAAATGAGAATAAATTATAAATATTATATCAAAACGAGTACATTAAAAGTAAAAGACTGATTTAGTAATTGGTAAACTCTTGTCTCTCCTTTCTAATATTTTTCATTCACACATGCTATATAGTACGATATAGGTGGTGGAGTTTAAAAATCTCGTAGTCCCATCCCATTGAATTGGTTCTTTCAATCTTCCCAGTAACCATTATCTTCTCTACAATTCCATACCATTATCTTCTCTACAATTCCATACTCTGTCACTATCTTCTCTTTCTATCTTCATCACCATTTTCATCCTCTGTATGAATATTCAACTCAAATTATATCAAGAAACAACATAATTTATACCAAGTTTTGCATTTTGCTCAAAATTACTTACCAGCTTCTTCAAGAGTTCCCACTATGCAACTGTTGTCCTGCAAAACCAGTAAGCCATTTGTCATAGTTTATCAACTAAACTGGTTATGTGTCAATTACTGAAGACCATATCCTCGAACAATCCAACTAACTTATAGAATAAAATTTTACTTATAGATCACATTAAAATTTAAATAACAACCAAAGATTGAAACAAGCAGAGACAAAACTTTTACTAGGCTATTGAACTGGAACTTGCAGAGGGAACTTGCAATATCTAAAGAAAGCATTAATTTTCTAAAGAATCCAAAAAAAAATTAAAGAAGACTGGCGGACAAAGTCAATCACCTGATTAGGTTTTGTCGGACGAAAGATGAGAACAGAGGAAGCTGGGGACGAGGATGAGACCGATGACTACCCAGAGGGCAAATAGAGAGAGTAGCCACGCGAAGAAAGAGAGAGATGATAAACGCATATTCATACGTATTTAGGTGCATCAATTCATATTGTTTTGGATACAAATTGAGTGTTTGTCATTAGTTTTGGTACTTCTATACTTTCTATTGTGTTTTTCAAGTTAATTGATGATGTCATGGCGAAATGAAGGAAAGCAAGTCGAAACGGGGCTTGAACGATGACATTTGAGGCATTGGGAATGAGACACTGTCTTGGATTGATGAAACACACCCGTGGGGCATTTGAGGGAGCAAATCCGTGCACAACTGAGCATACACGGACAGAGTATGGAGGTCCAAGGCCGTGGGATAGGCCGTGTAACCCACTGGAACTTGAAAACTGAGGAACACGGACAAGAGCTTCAACACACAGTCATGGGAGCCCATTCCACGGACACAATCCCGTGTCCGTGTATAAGAATCATGCATTCCACGGACAAATATGTTTTTACACGGACAGATTGGCTAGGACACAGACACAATCTGTGTTCGTGTCTTATGATTAAGTGCAGAATTTGAGGGAAACTCATGGCACACGGACGGAATTGATTGGGCACGACCGTTCTTGTGCCCGTGTCTTATTTCAGACGCCCTAAATCGCCTATTTAAGTGGGGTTTTGGCATTGATTAAGGGAGAGCCGACTTGGAGACACAAATTCATATCTTTAGAGGCCAGAGAACGTGGGAGCAAAGGAGAACAACATTGGGCATCAAGAACGAAGCGATTTCGCAATGAATTGGAGGATTCAATCATGTGTTTTCCTTCTCTCTCTAGATTTCTCTTTGTTCTTGTTGTTTATCTCTCTTTAGTTATGAACTAATTATATTGCGTACCTAGATGTGATGAACCCTAGGCAGATTATGTGATGTTAGATTATGTTATTCATTCAATGAATTTATGGATTGCGACTCAATTATGATTTATAATGCGTATTGTTGAGTTGATTGTTGCTAGCCTTTCGATTCCAATATTGTTTTGTGCATATGCAATCGAGAGATTATGTGTATGATAGAGCATTCATAATTGAGAGGAGTTGCATGCAAACCTAGAGATAGGTCGACATAAATCATCCGGATTAGGGTCAAACCTAATAGAGAAATTCATAGAGAAGAGTGTTAAAGCAACGTTAGGGGTTTTAATTAGGAAGAGATTCCGGTTAATCAACCTAGTCGTTAGGTGTTGGCTAACTCGAGAGAGAGGTTAATATACCTTAGGAATTTCCACGGTCCAATTGCCTGAATGGTTGTTTGAATAACGAGTCCTTGTTACTTAATTTGGTCTAGGGGGATTCAACATCTAGGTACCATCTTCTCATCGTTCATTCTATCTTTAATTTGAGTTTGTTCTTGGTTAATTTATAGATTCAAAATCATTTATTTTGCCGGCTAGATAATAGAGGAAGAGTGAGTAGCTAATAATCGTAGTCTCTGTGGGATACGACACTCGGTACTCAAGGGTCCACTCGCTATAAACGATAGGTATACTTGCCTTAGTCTTTAGGGTTAACCCCTGACAACACCACACAACAAAAACCAACCCAAATCAACAAAATCAAACTACACAATTAAACCATTAAGTCTCATAAAAGCATTAATGAAGAAACAATAAAAAAGACTTTCATGGAAAAAAAATAAAATAAAGGGCACTTTCATAATTTTACACAACCAAACAAATGGCAACGGCTAGGGTTTCAACCCTAGTCGCCACCCCTGATCTCCTCACTGTCGTAGTCACGTTAGTCGCAAAAAAAAGTGTGACGCAGAGGAGATCGGACGAGGTGAGACAGAGACATAGAGAGTGTCGCGGAGGAAGAAGCACGACGAGGCGATGCGGAGAGAGAAGCCGGCATAGAGATCCAGTCGAGCACGTCGGAGATCCAAAGCGAGGGTGCAGAGATCAAAGTCGAGGAAAGGTGAGATCTAAACACAGAGAGAAGATAGGCAATGAAGCAAAAAACAAGACTTATCGCATTGGAAAGAGAGGAACGATGGATAAAGAGAAACGACGGAGGAGGAGGATGAGGATGGGAGGGAGGCGGATAAGAGAGCCAGGGTTTGGGGAGAGTGAGAGGGAAGAGAGACAGAAGAGAAATGAGGTGTGAGAGAGGGGAGAGGAGAGAGAAATGAATGAGAGAGAATAAAATGAGATAAAAATTGGATTTTTGTTTGATTAGATATGGCATTTTTAAGAACTAAATTTTCAAAAATGGCATATAACTAAGCTAAATTTAAAAATATGTTATTCTACTCATTATCAAACTAAGGATGGTTTTTATTAAAATTTGAATTTTATTTGAAACATGTGGCATAATTAACCGAAATATTTAACAATTATCCTAAATTAAAATTATGTTTGGTGATTGCAACTTGGATTGTTTGTTTGGGTAATGGCAGAGCGTACTGGAGGAAACATAGAAAGAGAGAGGGTGGAGAAGAAAGTGAAATGAAAGAGAGAATAAGATATTTTTTTCATTAAAGTTTTAAAATTTATAGGTTTCATGTGTCACGTCAAAAAATCTGATATGATTAGTTATATTTGATTAATGGTGATAGATGGATGAACTAAAACAACTAATTTAAAACTAATAAGAACTGAATTAAACAATATATCAAACCTTGAAAACCATCATGGATTTCGCCCCTCCCCATTTTATCGTAGAAAACAGCATGAGCGATTGCAGCCACGCGCCGCATGGACACATGGGCATAGACCCACAAAAGAAACAAAAAGGGCCCACTTTGGCATTTGTCTTATGGTTGATGATGGTCCAATTCTTTTCCCGTCCCACACTCTTCTCTTTCTTGCCTTCCCTCCCTCACCCTACCATTCCTTCCCTCCCTTAAAATTAATTAAAACCCTCCCTTGAAATTAATTAAAATAAACAAATAAACTTAGAATAAAATAAGATGAACTTAAATAAAAAAGAAATAAAATAAAAATCCTCACCACCAGCCTAGCTCCTCTCTCTGTCTCTCCAGAGAGATGGATGAATCTTTCTTCTTCTGGTCCGACTGCTAGAGAAAACCAAACCGAAGAACAAGACAAAACATATATCCCACACACACATATCCTTCCACACAACACACCCGTGTCTTTGTTTAAATAATCAAAATTAAAAGTAAAGAAAAACAAAATCAATCTCTCTCTCTCTCTCTCTCTCTCTCTATACAGACGGCACAGAGAAAGTTCTGATTTTGTTCCTCTTCCGCCTAGCAAATCTCTCGATCTCCATTCTCTCTCTCTTACTTCAAGGTTCTCTCTCTCTTTCTTCCTCTTAGCTCTCTCTCTATCTCTATCTTTCGCATTTTGAGTGTGAATTTTTGGGTTCCGAATGCTTCTAGGGCTTCGTTGATGCTCCTATACAGTGTGTTTTGTGTCAATTGAAGTGCGAATTTCGCGTGAATGTTTGCGGTTAAGTTTGGATTTTAGTGTGCTGATTCGGTGTCGTTTTGGTGGATTTTCGTTTTCAGGCTGATGCAAGGATGTAATATCTGTTGTGGAATTCAGCTGGAATGGAACGTACTTTGTATTGATTGTTTTGAAGGGACTCGATTTTTAGGGTTTTGTTGAATTTGCAATGAATTCAATTGTAGTGTGTTAGGGACTGTAATGGGATGTTACTAGTTGCTGTTGTTGTTATGCTTTGATTCGGATTTGGGATTATAGAATAAGGCGAGAGGAGGAGAAGAAGAAGAAGAAGAAGAAGAAGAAGAAGAAGAAGAAGAAGTCGAGAGAAGAATTGGATGGGAAATAAACTGGGGAGGAGGAGGCAGGTGGTAGATGAGAGGTATACGTGGCCGCAAGGGTTGTATGTCCACAAAGACGTCGATCATAAGAAGCTAAGGAAGCTAATTCTTGAATCGAAATTGGCTCCCTGTTACCCTGGAGTCGGAGAGGAGGAATGTTGTTATGAGAATGAAGAATGCCCAATTTGCTTCTTGGTATATATATTTTTCTAGCATCTGTTTGTTCTTGTTTCCTTTTTTTTTATTGCGTTTCTAGTTTGTTTAATGGGTCCATTAATGTGATTTTAATTTGTTTAATTCAGAACAAGTTGAGAGTAAGAAACGCAAAGAAAGTTCATCTTGTTACAAAAGTTTTCATGTTCCTATGTTTTTTTCTTGTTCTTTTCAGTATTACCCAAGTCTGAATCGATCAAGATGTTGTATGAAGGGTATTTGTACAGGTAATTGTTTGGAAAGAAGTGCAGCAAATGAAATTTGCTCTATTGGCTCTGTTTTTTTGTACTTATATATATTAATTATATCAAATAGTATCGAGATACCTAAGTAATTCGAATTCAAGTTGGGTTTGAGATCTATATATTTCCTTTGCGCTTGAAGATTGATTGTTCGCCTTTTCATCTTTTGCAGAGTGTTTTCTTCAGATGAAAAATCCTAATTCACCTCACGCGACACAGTATCCTTCGATAGCAAGCCTTTAACATTCAGTTGAAGAGTTGTTTAATTTGGCGGAGGCATTTTTGCCCCCTAAACCTGGTTGTGCTTGAATTCTTAACAATGTCAGATGTCCTTTTTGTAAAACATCAAATTATGCTGTGGAGTATCGTGGTGTAAAAACAAAGGAGGAAAAGGGCTTGGAGCAGATTGTATGACATATATTTGATTTATCTATATTTATATTCTGTTAGTAGAAAATTATTCTTGTTAGTTCACTATTTCTCCAGTTGTAACATACATTTTGTTTTGTTTTTGACCCTTTTTTTTATGGAGTGGAATTATGTGAATTTGTTAAAATCATGCAGGAAGAGCAACGGGTCATTGAGGCTAAAATTAGGGCAAGGCAGCAGGAGCTTCTGGATGAAGAAGAGAGAATGCAGAAAAGATTGGAATCAAGTTCGTATAGTGTTTGTGTTGCAGTGGGAGATGTTGAGCATGGCTCAACAACAAGTTCCTTTTCTCTTATGGTGGTTTCAAATTGTAAATCTCTTTTTTGTCTTGTTTATTCTAAACCCTGCTGCTCAATTGCAGTTCTATCGTCTAGTTCTCCCTCAGAAAGTGAGGAAGTTGCTTCAGCACAATACTCAATTAGACCTCCTCCACACCCTAGATCAAACAGGTATGCTGTATGATAATTCTATTGAACTCATATCTTTTTGAGTTCTGATAAATAATTAAATCTGAAATCTATATGCTAAAATAGTACACATTTTTTCCAGATAAAATTTATTTGTACATTCAAGGAGAATATCTTAGGTTTGTATTGTTTTTATTTGTTATTTCAATAGACCATTTGGAAGTTTGATTTTTGGTTGCAATAGGAGACAGATTCTTTGATGGCTGAGTGCCTCATTTTGTTAAAGAAATATTTTGTGAAATACTATGAAATGGTAAAACTATTAATATTATGTTGGCAGTTCCACTGACAATATTTTTCCAATTTTCACAACATGGACATGGATGCATTATTGATACATTCGTCTTAAATCGTTAATTCAGATGGTCTAGTTGTGCTTAATGTTGTCACTAAATTCATTTTACCCATACAGGGACGATGAATTTGACCTGGATCTTGAGGACATCATGGTCATGGAAGCTATATGGCTTTCCATTCAGGTAAATGTTATTTAATTTCCAGTCATGCTAATGTAGTAAATTGGCTGCAAAATGAGGACTGAATCCACAAAGTCCTCTTTACTTTGTTAGTTAAGATATATGCAAAATTTGTTTCAGGATATCATTACTTTACTTTTGATTGCATATATTTTGCTGTTACATGCTGTTTTTGTGACATGAATTATGCAGTATTTGGCATTGTAAACTAGAGTGCTTTCTCTCAGCTCCCATGGTATTTAATTAGGATAGCATTTAATCTGTGTGGACAAAGTTTCTCCAAGGAAATGGATAGAATAAAAAGCACCTCATGATAACTGAAATTTCTAAAAGCCATTCAAGTAATTGTTTTAGTGAGATTGCAACTTGTGTACTCTCCATCTTGATGTATGCCTGAATAGATAATTGTTAAGGAGGTCTGTTGAACATCCTTTATATCTATCTATCTATATATATATATATATATATATGATATTGCAAGAACAGGAAATTGATCAGGATGCCATGTATTAAGATTCGGACCTGATGAAACAAATGATGGAAGCGTATTGAGGTTTTACACACTTGTCACTTAATGGGTTGTAGATATAGGATTTATTGATCTTTTAGTAGCACAGAATTGAACTCGGCATCTTAAAGCTCTAGTTTGTGCCACGGGCCTTTACATTGTGAAGTTCTGTTGGTGATATATAAGTTATTATGATAACAAATTTGGATTATCAACTTCTCACCAATGAGATTGCTATGCATGATTTGTGGCAGGCAGCTGCAAAATGTTTGTCATGGGTGTTCTGACTCTGACATTTGCAAACTAACATTACATTGTTAAACTATTGGTTTATTTGATGAGGATTTGTTGTCTAGCATCTGTGTTGCTTGAATATTTTTGCACACTTGTTTGCTGGCCCCTGTTTTTGCTAAAAAATTTTGGGCGACCAAAAATCTCTTTCAATTGCATGAAACGCAACGGCAACCTTTTCAATCATTAAGTTTTCAAGTGATCTATTCAGTGCTTGCAGAATTGTTTCTTCACAACTTCGTTGTCAATTTGGAAATCTGTGTTTCCATTTTAAACATTATCAGGCCTTTTATCTGGTAACTTAACAGGAGATTGACCCTGTGATTAAATTCACCAAAATATATGAGCTCAACCACTGTTGGTGTAGCTGATCATTCAAGAGTTAACAGTCTCTTTTCTTCTTCTTCTTTGTAGGATGAATACTATGTGTCTGTTAGATAACTCAGGTTCCCCTCTAAATTACGGTTGATTTAATATTCAAATGCATGGTCACATCAATAAATGTGATTGTTCAATGAAACTTTAGACGAAATTAGTAAAGTTTCCTTTCTTCCATGTTCCATGAAATAAACTTTGGGCAAAATATCCTGTTTCAATCATTATATATGCTTGAAAATTAGTTCATTTCTCAATTTTGTACATGCAAGGATTATGATACTTCTGGCAATCATTGGCACGATGGATTTCTTTTGATACTTGTACTATGCTTTCTTGAATCTTTGTTCAATTCTTGTTTGCTTTCCTCCAGTAAAGCCTGTTTTTAATTCATATTCGGCAGAAGAAATGATTTCTGTAATCTTTTTGGGACTCGAAACATTTGATATTGCAGGGAAATGGAAGACAGAGAAATCCAAGTTATGGTGATGCTGCCTCATCAGAGCAGAATGCTGCAGAAGGTTGCTATGTGTCTTCAACCGTGGCTCCATTGGCTGGATCATCATCTTCTCCATCAGGGGGGCTTGCTTGTGCAATAGCTGCCCTTGCTGAGCGTCAGCAGATGGGTGGAGAGACTAATTATCTTCACACTAATGGAAATGCTTCAGGGTACAACATGCTTCTGCACAGTAGCACCTTTTATAATAGGCTTGATAATGTTGAGAATTATTGCCGTGCACAGAGCTCTAGTGATGTCACACTCGATTGCAGAATGACTGGGGCAAGGGATGATGAGGAGTGGGTTGCAGACCGTGAATCATATGCTGCTGAAGCAGGAACGAGTTATGCGAGCTCTGACACAATGGAGGATACTGGTGGGATTTCTGCTTTACAACCTTTGCCGTCTCCCCCACCACCACCACATGTAATTGAGGGGAACTTTTCAAATGTGTCTGCGCCCATCATCCCTGGAAGTTTTGAGGAGCAGATGATGCTAGCCATGGCAGTTTCTCTTGCTGAGGCACGTGCCATGACGAATGGACCTGGTAACACATGGCAATAGTTTCAAGAGCAAAGATTGCTGGCCATGGCTTTTCAGCTAGCTATCGGTCATTCAAGAGCAACTGCACAGTGATCTGCATGCAACTATGTTAAAGGTAGTGATGGTTCTCTCTCTGTTGCAATCTCTAACACTATACATAGCTGTTGAAAGGAATGGATTATTTTAGTGAATGAAAGGTTGTTTGTTAATCACCATTCATAGAATTTCAGATTCATCTCTTGCCTATTCTAAATATCAATTTTTAGCTTGTCCAGGACTTTCAGGGTTGCAAAATCACTTTGAGCATCAGTATGTGGCCGATTTTGCAATATTGAAATGGGCATACGACCAATTCAATCATTGAGTTCAGATGTGAATAC
>CAODLS010484609.1:0-15052 GCA_948243855.1 Flueggea neowawraea | reverse complement strand
CTAAATTAAACTATAGTAAAAAAGTAGAAGGAATTTGAAAAATTTAATTGCAAAAAATAACTTTGAGAAATATAGAAAACGTAATTGCAATAATAAAATGTATAAATAATTAATAAGAGTAATTTATAGCAAAATGAATTTTTTAGAGAGTGAGAGTGTAGAAGAGATTGAGATTGAGAGAGAAAAAATGGTGTAAAATTGGTAAGAATGGGGTGAGGGTATTTATAGAGTTGAAAAAAAAGAAGAAGAAATAAATGTTGGAACCGGCGGTTCCAACGGTCCAGTGAACCGCCGGTTCAAACTGTCGGTTGAACCGACGGTTCAAATCTCCTGTTCAAATCGCCGGTTGAACTGGCGATTTAACTGTTTCTTAAAGGGTGGAACCGGAACTTAAACCGTAACTCTCCGATTTTGATCGGCCGGTTCTGATTTTGACTGGTCCGGTTCTGGTTCAGTTCTACGGTTTCGGTTCCAATATTACAACTCTACTGCCAAGGTTTTTTTGACAAAAACTGTTGGACTCGAGAAATTTTTAAGGAGAATTTCATCACGTGTGGGTCTAACGAAAGAACATAAAGAACATATAAATGAACTTGACATCACATCCTTATTTAAAGGCATTGGATTCTTTGTGACTTATATGTCCTTCACACACATTACAATTGTTCAATATGAGCTTCCTCCATTCATACTTGCTTTCTGAACAATCTTTCTCTCAAGTGTGAATCACTTTCACATCGAGTTTAAGTCTGGCTCTCCCTATAGCAAAAACCACTCTGAGTACTGTGGAATTTTCCTTGGGTCTCCCTTGAGTACTAATGTGAAATTTTACCCAAGAGTTTATTTTATGACTCCACCAATTTATGAGCTGACCTCGCTTACACCAGACGATGGCTTGATTAATCAACACAACTCTTCCCTGCACTTGTGTCATATGTAATATCCTGGGAAAAAAATTGGAAAATTTGAATCTAAAATTTAATTGTACCTTACACTTGATTGTGCACTTTGATTATAATCATTAAATTGGAAAATTGATACATAGATGCTTTTATACAATCTGAACCCAATTTAAAATTTATTTACAAAAATATTTCGCTATCTCTTATTTACTCATTGAGCACATGGTTTTGCTCCCCCCTCCCCCAAACCTATCAGTTTTGCAGGATCCCTCTATCTTTTTGAGCCTTGAAGTCTTTGATCAAGAAGCTAAGACATTGTTTGTTGTATTTACTTTCTTCGTTGGAATTGCAAAATTCTCCTTAGTTGCTCTGTAAGTATAGATATAAAGTTTGTTGTAGTAGATAAATGATAATTAAGAAATTAATTTGATATTGTTGGATCAAGAGTGATCAACATTAAAATCCTTTTAGGTTTTGATGATGCATAAAAGGTTTTGATGATGAGCAAAACGTTAGAGTTGGAGTTAAACACGTTGAAAAGTTCAAAATTGAGAAATGAAGCTCTAGAAGAGAATTAAGTACGCAAGGCAAACAATATCGTACGTAATAGTCAGGTTACATACGTAATATTATTTAACGTATGTAAGGCAAGAGCTGATTGCAGACAGAAGTTACTGAATCACACTGGGCCAAAAATTACATACGCAAAAGGAGGCTTACGTATGCAAATAAACCTTAACATACATAATGAGTTGTGCAACGTACGTTATCTAGGTTGGATAATGATCAACGTACGTTAGAGTGTTCATAATGTACGTTGGTGAGTTCTAGACTGCTGAAACAACATTAAATGCACTCCAACGGTCATATGGCTTAGAAATGTTATAAATACATCAAGAAAAGTTAGAGAAAGGTGGGATGATCATATGCAAACATGCATAAAACATTTTCATAATTTCCCTCACTCCAAAACAACAAAGATCAAGCTAGAAAGCAAATCAAGAGCATCAAAGTTCACACATTCAACTTTAGCATAATGCTTTAATTTTTTTTTTAACTTTTGTAAATACTTTGAAATTGGGAAAGGTTTGTTGTGAGCCTATATAAAACAACATTGTAAGACTTTAGAAGTGCGAGCTGGAATCAACCTTGTCTAGGCTTTAAAGGTGTGAGCCGTAATCAACCTTGTTGTAAAGTTTTGTTGGATTGAGTCGGAATCAATCATCTATGTAGTGAAATCCTAAGTGGGACTTAGGTAATGGACGTAGGCATGGTTAGCCGAACCGCTATAAATCTTTATGATGTTTCTTCTCACCTCAATAAACTTCCTCCACGAAAATCCTCTTTCGCTCACTCTTCTCAACTCTCCCAACTCAATGAAGGTACAACCAAAAATTCTCCAACAGATTTTTATATGGATTGTATTTGGATATTGTTTGGTTGGATTTTTTTGCATGGAGTTTAGTCTAGATACAAGGGAAGCTCTGTCGGATTTTTGCCAGGTCTACGATTTAAATTGATATAGAATTATCAAGTTTATAGAATATTTTGGACAAATAGTGAAAAATAAATTATCTAGATCTAACAAGTTCTTAGATTTACGGCGTTCAGGTTTTGAGGTGGATCTCGCTTCCTCTATTCTTGCACTGATCATGACCAAATTCGAGTCCTGACATTTACCATCACCACTGGGTAACCAAGAGCTCCTCTAATGATTCCATCCTTTCGTATATGATATTTCTCAAACGCTCACACTAGATCCGAGTTACATCAATTAATACAACTCTTCACCACATTACCGCATTCATCCCAGACCACCAAAGCATATACTCGTCCTTGGCTATGTCCTAGTTAAATTGTTGGTTCTAATACCACTTTCTGGACCAGATGAACTTTTAAAGAGAACTTCATCCCACGTGGGTCTAGCAAAAGAAGGTTCGACACCACATCATTACCCAAAACTTTAAAGCATTGGATTATGAGTTTTAGTCACTTACATGTCCTTCGCACATACCACGACTCTTTGATGTAAGATTCCTCCATTCACACTTACTTCTTAACATGAAAAAACTAAAAAACACTAACACAATAGATTGAAATAGAACATCAACATGGCAAACAAACCTAAACATAAACATAGCAAGAATATAACAAAAAGTGCTAATTGGACACAAATCAGGCTATTGATCTTGTATGAAATCCAGTACTAAAAAAAATAATTTATGTTCCCTGAAAATTTGAGAAATCTGTCTAGGGGACAATGATACCCTTTGGTTCGAGATTTGTTAGAGCGTGCCAATGAATTTTTTTAGTTTTCCTAAACCGTGAATTTAAAGACATTTTGCATTCAAGAAAATCAATCTAACTTCTTAATCAAACAAAACAGTGGGTCTCTTGCTTCTTTGATAACAATAACAAGATAAGAACAATGATGAAATTCAAATAACAAACTTTGGAATTGAAAGATGGTTGGGGACACTTGAATAATAGCAAAGGACACTTGAATAAAATGAAAGCTAAGGATGCTAACAATATTGAAAACCGAAAACAGAGTACAAGAATTGAAGAAAATAAAAGAATTCAAATATTCATGTTGTATAGGGGTTGATTTGAGTGATTGGTTAATGGTCTTTCTTTGATGTCCCCTACGTGTATTTATATTGTTTGGCTTATTCCCTTGTGCCATCTTGAAAATATGGTCTTGATTCCTCATTTAAACGTGATTCCACTAATTTCTCCATGATTTGTCATTCTTCCTTTTTGGAAAATTGGCTTCTTTTTCTCTAATTACAGTAATTTACAGAGTTGACTTTCCTTATGTTGCTAACTTTGTCCTCAAGCCAAGATTCTCATTACTATCATTTTTTCAATGATTTGGAGCTTCCTTCAATTTGTGCAAAATATTCAAAGAGTGATTTGTGCAAAATATTCAAGTAGTGATTTCTTCCCTAAGGACAGTTTCAATTCTTGTCCTTTTGAACCATTTTCTTTCTCCAAAGAATTCGCAAAATTCTATGGTAAACAATTTCATTAAATTAAACTCAACTCAGCATAACATTTTATACAAATGCTTTTTGCTTATACAATATACAGTAACATAACTCTTATCTTAAATAGAGAAAATATAAAAAATTATGTATCAAGATAAAATAAAATAAACTAAACTATTGAATATTTTATCTCTGTTCTCTATATTTTTTTGGTCAACTGTTTTCTGTATACATTAATTGTCTACATTGAAGTACATATGTTTGATCCAGATATCCGGACTTCAATAATAGGAAACGACTTTCAGTTTAAAAAAAAAAAGAGAAAGGAAACGACAAATATATTCCATTTAGTGATTGCAGCTTAAACTTGATTTAACAATAAAAGTTTTAAAAACAATGTTGCACTTTTGATAAGTTATACAGCAAGTATAAATCAAGTCATGCAATGCTTTAAAAAAACAAAAAGTGATGTAATGCTTATGTGTACATGTCTCAATTATTGCCTTTACTGTTTGACTAATGTTTATAAATTATAGTAAAATTATAAAATTTATACGATTTTCATTTATTTGTTGATCAATTATTGTCTATATATTTTACATTAAACATGAGGTAAAATAGTGATGTTTACAAATGATTTTTTATAAGTTTTCTGAGAATTTTTTACTTGGACAGAACTACCCGTTTTTGTGTTATTTTAATGAATTTGCTCATCGCATATTTATTATTCAAGCATATGCGGCTTTCAAAAAAACTGTCAATATTTCTACTTTTTCATATAAATCTATTTCTACATTTTAATTATTCATAATGGAATTATAAGAGCATTTTAACAATAACAGATAAATATTTCTAATTTAAAATTGGGTTTTGAGTGCTAGTCAAATATATATTCTTCACATATACCAATAAGGCATACAAACCTAAATATAAACATAGCAAGAATATGACTAGAAGTGCTGATCGGAAACAAAGTGCCAATGGGCTGCTGATCTTTGATGAATTTACTTGCACAAAACTATCTATTTTTTGTGAACGTTTGGTGAATTTGCTCATAACATATGTATTATGTATATTCAACTTCTAAAAAAACTTGTTAATATTTTATTTTTTCATTATACAATCTAATTTTACAACTTATTTTTGTAATTTATTAAAATCAAACGTTGTCGAACTAGCAATCATTCGTGCTGGAATTATAAGAGCATCTCAGTAATAATCGACAAATATTTATAATTTGAAATATACTTACACATGTAAGATTTGAAATTATATTAAAAAATATTGCAATTTATTTGTAAATTTAATTTTTTTTATAAATTTTGTTAATTTTATTTGCAAAATAAAATTATAAAATTATGTTCTTACGTTTCTTAAGAATCGAGACTGAATGTCACTTAAAAACACATTTATCTTTTAAATTGTTGAGGAGTAGACAAAATTGATGGTAAATAAGTTCAAAACAGACAATATGTCAGTGGATAAATTTAACACATAATCATCGAGTAAGATAATTCACAACAAAAATAATTTTATTTTTTATTTTTCTTAGCAACGTAATTTCATATTTACTAGATACTAAATAGTCAGTAAATTATAACATATGTGTTCAATCAAAATCCAATGATTAAACATCAAATCCTGAGAAGAGCAATGAGATCAATCATCCATTCTCCATTGATCTCCACCATGCTCGGTTACTATTACCACTACCATGAGCTGTCCCTCTTTTTCCTTCCCAAAGCTTCCACTCACCCTCCACGTGTCCTTCCTTCATTCCCTCCCCAGGCGGCTAACTATTCACTCCGCGTCTCTCGCTGGACACGTGGACATCTCCATGTCGCTGTCGCTCAGATCGGTGGGGCCCACTCAGTCTCTGTTACCTGATGCCACGACAGCCTAACGGTGCCGTGACGGCCGTTATCTTTGTCGTCAGATTGGAACTGGTAGCGTCGAGTTTATGGACCACGTGGCGTGTTTTGTGTGCGTCCAGTGTATTTTTTAGGTTTTGGTGGGGTCCACTTAAGAGGACACGTTGCGATGGTGAATCGAGTGGTGTCATGGTGGGGACACAGCAAAAACTTAAAGTTGACGAGAAGATGAGATTATGACTGTCAGTCTGTGTCAATGAGGGATTTTTCTGGACACTTTTGCCCTTCTATTTTTTTTTGGGTTTTCTGGTTTTTGCCCTTCCAATACTGATACACCTAATTCTTCATGCTATATAGTTAATTAATTAGGAGTTCATATGGTTGGCCTAACCGCCATGTTAATTTTAACACTCTTCAGATAATTATCATAATTTTTTTAAAATATTTATTTATTTTATAGATTTATAACAAATGCCTTTATAAACTTAATCAAATATAAACCAAGAAATGGTATCTTAAACTAAAGACAACCAAATGTAAAACAGAGGAGATGACCAATTTGAATAACACCTTCTATAACTATTTGGATATTGTCGGTCGTTATAAGAGAAAGTTTGTTGTGTTTACATGGCAGGACAGACTGCATGTTATTTTATTGGTCATCTTATCTAGCAGAAGATTGAACGACAAATTATTTTTTATAGTAAATGACATATCGTTTATGTTGGTGACAATTTTTCATGCCTTTTCGATATCTTTAATTTTTCACTTCTCATTAATTTGTATAGATGGTTGATCTCTCATAATCATTGTATTATATATGTTATATTTATTTTTTTTAAACTATGAAAAATTGTTTAAATTCTAGCTTGATTAACAGAGAGTTTGTTCTTAGGAAAGAACACATACTTCTCATTCTCTTATGTTCTTGCAAGATGACTTAGAGCATGAAGAGACATACTTGCTTAGGGTATCAAGAGACATACTAATTAGAGAAACTTTTAACAACTATATATACATTTGTTGAGCTCAAAGATAACAATAATAACATTTTTTTCATAATTGCAACAAATTGATGTTAATTTAATTTTTAAATATTTATGTTCTATATATACAAGTCAAAAAATTAATTGATTTGACAATTCAAAACATTTTGAATTTTTAATCTTAGTTAAAAGAATTTAAAACACAACTCTTGAAGTAATGAATGAAGCAAGTCAAATTAACCAAAAACAAGAGGAGGAAAATTAAGGGGGTAATATGGTAATGAAGAAATAGCAGGGATATTAACGTCATTAAAGAAAAATTCAAGGGTCCCACTGTCCGTTAACCTCAAACTTAAGATAAAAAACAAAGGACACGTATCGCCCATCTGCGTCCCAAACCAAACACAAAACATCTCCCAATTCTCACCCACCAAAAATGGCAATCTTTGGTCTTCTTCTTCTTCGTCTCCGCTTTCTCTAATAAAGCACTGAACCACACTTTCTTCCCCCTTTTCCAACACCACATCGTCACTCACCACCACTCTCGCTAAAACCAGTTCGTAGAGAGGAATAAATAGTCTCTCACACTGTAAGCCTTGCCTCTTCGTTTAATTAATCTTGAATTGTCTTTCTTTATACTTTGTTTGAATATTCAGAGATGAAGCTGTTCTATTTGTGTTTGTGCATGCATTTTATGTGTACATGTACGTATATATACAGCTGCACATGATGAGTACGTGTACAAATACGGCATAAATCACAGTATGCATGTGAATTTGGCACTTTTGTTGTTGTACACTGTGTATTCTGATCTGGTTATTACTCTACTTAATTCTTTTGTACTGTTTAATTTTGTGGTGGTTGTTTAATGTTGTATACTGTTTTTGTTAGGATTTTTTGTGTACATGACATGTCAAATAATTATGGAGTGGTTTAGTTTTGGTAGATTGAGTGATAAAAAGCAGATCGTAGATTGTATAGTAAAATATATTAATTAACATAGTTTTTAAGAATCACAATATGCTGTATGAATATGTAATGTCAACGAGAAGTCAGATAATTATCTATGGAAGAGACAACAGTAAAGGTAGAAATAGGCGTTTCTTCTGTATAACTGTCGCAAAAAAAATAGAAGTATCGCAAATTCAGATCCTGATTGTAAGAACCCTTTGATTTTGTTAGGAAAATGTAATTACAACCAGATTCTGGAAATTACCTATCAAATACAGATGTGAAGCAAATCCTTTCATATTTAGGTTCTTACGAGTGAGGGTGACCCTTGAGAGGCTGGAGTTTAGTTTTCGAGTCTAAGTCCCAGGCTTGATTTATATTCGGCATTGTAGCTTAGGTTTGTGATTGGCTCAACTTGGATTGAATAACCAATTTTTGTTGATTTGAAGGCAAATTCATGTCTATGAATTGAGTTTTAATATGTTAAAATATGTTAAAATGAGCATAGTTTTAAGTATAATATAAACAAATCTTACACAAGGCTATGTAAATGATCAATGGAATAAGAATCAATGAAAAGGAAAAATTCGTAACATGCTTGAATGTCTTTTTTAGAGTATTAGAACTCTAAAGCTCAAGCTTGGGTTCTTAGGCTGCAAATTGAGGCTAGCTGCTCCTAAACTCGAGTGAAGCTTGAGCATCTTAATTACAAACAGTTTGGTTCATAGCCAACTACGTATAAGACACAAATTAATGAACCACTCAAAATCAAGTGGTTCAGCCTCATTTATACTTAAATCTATAGAAAGTAGGCATGTTGAATTTATTAGCACTAGAAATTCATCTAAATAGCCACTGACCAACAACATAATAGAGATAGGAGAGCTCTAATTAGAATATTGTTAATTACATAATCTTAAATATCTATAAAGTCATAATTACAGATATATGGCAATAGAATAAAAAAATAATTTGATATTTCTCAAATAAATAGTTTAATTTCCTTAGTTGAACTATCTGTAGTGTTTGCAATGCTTTGGTTGTAGGAATCAGAAAACAAGAGTATGATGCTGATTTTGTTTTTCCGGCAGATAATTTTGTCTCTGAGACTTGGTCGTTAAGTTAATGTTCTAAAACCAACAGTCACATTTTTCATAAGGTTACTAAAATTGGATGCCTAAGATCTAGAATCCACAAGGATTAATTGAATTTAAGTTTTTATTGGGAATATATTTCTTTTTCCCAAGTTTGTGTTTAATTTGAGTGCAAGGAAATTGTTATCTCAATTTTATTGTGCTTGGTCCTTGTCAATATGGTGAATTGAATTTGAATTTTTGTTTGGTAAGCTATAATTGCAGTGCAAGAGGATTGATATTGAGTCAATGTATGCACAATAAAAACTTGGTTTGTATGTTCTTTCGTGTTTGCACTAAATACCTACGAGTGAAGTAGCACGATCATCATTAGAGACAAGCTGTTTTAAGTTAGATTGACGATTGGATTGCCAAGTTGGTTTATGTAAGCTTGCTCATTTCTTGTTGATCCATCCAGTAATCGGAATGTCATTGTGGTAGGAGAATTTACATGTAATGTACTTTTATGTGGTGGGATGTGCATGCATAATCTCATTAACTTTGTTATTTTGTAAAAAGAATCTTTGTGCATACATTGACTATTGATACATTGGTGATAATTTTTCTCTTGCTGATTCACAAAATGTAATTGGAAGGCTCTTTTAGTTTGACATGCATTCATTTTGTTCTCTACTTGATCTTCTAATTCAGTCATTCTAACTCAGATTTCTTTATTTGTATAGGCAAGCATCAAATTGAGATATTGCAGAGATCATTAACGAGAATCATGCACAAAATATTGGGCTATACTTGCTATTCAGATTTGGAAGCCGGTAGCAATAATTGGCATGCATCATCTTCTAAACCTTGGTCATGCAGCACAGGGCAGAATTCTGTCATATTAGATGTACTTGGTGATAGGAAATCAAATTTATTCCAACCAAAATACATGGATGGCAGTATTTACATAGCGGATCACAAAGCTAAAAATTGTCAATCTAAGAATCTTTCAGGTGTGAGAACTGACGCTGCTGATAAGGAAATGAGAATTGCTGCACTCTCACAATCAGGTAAGGCACAGCTAGTTTTATGGAACAATGCATAAGATTGAATAGGCTTAAAAATCAAAAGGTAGTTCACTGAACATGTTTGGTGGCAATAGTATGCATGCAGTAATTGAAAAAAATCAATTCTTTATTGTTTCATTGATCCATTCATCTACTTCCTGAAATTGATTTCATAGTCATGAATTTCATAGTCATGAATCAAGTGATTATGTGAATTACTTCATATCTCACATTAATCTTGTTATGTTTCTGATGAGAAAATTAATTCTGAAGCACATTATCCAAGGTCTGATCATGTTTCACAAATACACTGCTGTGGTCTCATGCATTAATATTCCAAGTATAATATAGTTTTTGGCAATCAACTGAATGCATGACCATCTTACATTCTGAAAAAATAAAAATAAAATTCCATTTAGATGTTCAAATTCGTACTATATGTATTCATAATGAAACTTGTGTTTTTGGTGTATGCATGCACATACATGTATATGAATAATTGTTTGATTTTATGATTGCATGCATATGTAAAAGATTACACAATTTTGTTTGAATTAATGCTTTTTTTCATTGTCTTTTGGGGTTAGGGCCCTCATAGTAGCAAGTGGTAGTTCTTAGTGCTTTTAAGCACAGGGAATCTGAAATACATCGCTTATTTAATAAACAAGCTCAAAATTTTGTTCAAGATCCTGTAAATTATCAATAAAGCTGATCAGTCAAGTTTTGATATGTTCAGATTAGGCTTATGAATCTAAACATAGTTCATGAGCTGAATTATTGAGTTTGTTCACAAGCTTAAGTTTAGTACTAGAGGTGGAGGGTTCGATCCTTGGTGGGAGCAAATGAAATGATTTATCAAACAAAATGAATCATCTAGTCCTTGGCTTGATGTAGTTGTACTTTCAATGTTTCATTTTTTGTTGAGATTGTTCTGATCTTTCTGACAGTGCTAAGTCTATCAACATCAATGATCCAATTGTTTATTTTTTGAGGAGAAGCTGCCGTTTCCTGCAGGAGAAGTTATATAAGTATGTATTATGACACTAATGGCAATATTCATGCCATCGACAGATGGAAATCATGGAGGGAAACATGATTCACAGTTTGATACATATGTTGTGCCCTCAACAATGGGGGAATGTGTTGCACCAGCTACACACCTGGAACTTGTTAGCCATTCAATTGTAGGAACTCTTTCACTCACATACTTTATGTACATTAAGTCATTTTCACCCTTAACGATTAACTGTTCTATATGCAAGAAAGGTGAGAAAAACATTAATTTGTTGCCTTGTTTTGCAGGCATGTACGTCATATCCATTTTCTGATCCATTATATGGTGCAAGTCTTCCTGCTTTTGGACCTCAGGTTTTTCAATGTTACATCTAGCAAATTTAATTTTAAGACATCAGCTACCTTCTTGATTTTTATTGCAGTACTTTGTTTAATTTGCATTGCTCATTGATTTTGTTTTTGTGTTGCTTTAAAATAGTATTGTTTGAGATGTTCAGTTGACATTCAGATGCAGTCGGAGAAATATGTGGTGCTTTTTTAAGAAAAAAAGAAGAAGAAGAAAATCATGAATCAAGGGTTTTAAGGGTTCCTAGTAGAGGTGCCTGCAATCAACCAATACAATAGAACACAGAAGAAAGAATCTGAGATAAAAAAAATATTAAAATATACCAATTTCAAACTAAATATTGTTTAGTGGAAGGATACTATGGTGATTTGATTGCTGAATATTTAAGAAGCTACTAACTGGTCATTGGGTTGTTAACAATGATACCAGTTCTTTTTGCTCCAATTCTCATTTGAAGCAAGAGTTTAAATATGAACCTTTCTTTACGATGTGGTGCGCTCGCATTGTATAATAGTTGTCCACTGTTCAAACAATATTATTTACCCATAGAAAGCCTTCATATGTGTATATGTGTGATAGGCGAGGGGAAAAAATGGAGCTAGTCCTCAGAATGAGGTGGAGAGATGGAATTAATTTTGGAGAATTTGATAAGCTGTGTTTTTTTTGAGAAGTCGGGTCCTATGAATGAGCAGGAGACAGTTGTTGGACTCTTCCTGTAGTTGTGGAATTAGGAACAGTAAAATTGTACCTTGCATGTCATGTGCCAAAAACAAAGATAAAATATGTGTATGGTTGCTTATATTTTGATTATAAAGATTTCTTTATCAAATCTCTTGTAACAAGAATTTTGGAACTTTCAGACGCAACCTCATTGGCTTGGAATGCACAATGGTAGAATGGTTTTACCTCTTGATGTGGCAGAGGAACCTGTTTATGTGAATGCCAAGCAGTACCATGGCATTCTGAGGCGAAGACAGTCACGTGCTAAGGCAGAGGTAGAAAGAAAACTGATAAAAGCTAGGAAGGTGAACCTTTTATTTTTCGCTGCATGTTTCAACTCTTTTAATTGTGGTGTCAAACCGTTTATATATCGATGATGTTTATTGTGAGTTATTTGTTTTCTTCAGTTTGTATACGTATCAGTAGCTTGATATTCTTGAGAAAGTTATGTAAATAATAAAATTACTAGGCAACTTCCCCAGTTACTCTGAAATGCATTAAATTGGCATTACTGCAAGAGTTGTGGTTAGACGGGTTTTATTTGAGGGTGAAGTTGGCCATTTCCCGAGTCTTCTGCTCTCTTTTTTTTTTTTTCATTTTTGGGTTGTCACTTTATAAAATAGAAAGAGCCTCAATAGGCTTAATTTCTTCCTAGTACAATAGGTTTTCCTATTCTCATCTTAAATAATCTGGCAGCATCTTGTGTATTTATGATCCCTTGCTAGCAAAATTATGCACAATTCTGTAGCTAGAAGCTTCAGAGCATTAGAAAGAAGTGGTTAGTAAAGGTGAATACAGTTTATAAGTTGAGAGATTCCATTTATTTTCTTATCTGAATGGTTGTGCGTAAAAGGCATTGATGCTTCAACAATGCTATGCACAAGAATCTGTTCTATCGATTGGAGTGCCAAGAAAGCATCAAACAGTTTAATGGTGGTGCTGCTGTCGCAATGATGTAGAGAACTAATTAATTTGACAAATAATTAGTTTCAGTTTTGATATGGAACTACAGAGTCTTTTCTTGCATTTCCATGTTGTCAGGTGAAAATGCTTTACAACTCTAGAAGGTGCTCAATTGGAAGGAAAAGGAAAACAACGATACACTTGTCGCATAGATAGTCAGGGAGAAAGAGATTTAATTAATAATATAGTGGAGAGAAGGTGCTAAATCACCTAGTTAAGGGCTCTTAAGTAAGGTACTAATACAATTGTCGCCTTCAATCTCCTTTTCCAGTTTGTGTATGTTTAGTTCAAGCAGCATATAATAGTTTATGCTTGGATAAGGCATAATCACTTCTAGACCTTCTGTTTTTTTACCAAATTCTGGACCGTCTAGTTCTAGAAGCTTTTAAGCAGTTTTTGTGGTGGGAACTGAGAATTGCTGGATTAGCATTGCCAGAATAGGAACTCCTGGTTCAAATTCTCCCCAATATTTTTTGTGTAATAGGTTTTGTATCATGCATTTCCCAGTCTCCTTTTTGATGATTTTTCTGAAGAATAGGATTTGTTCTTCTATATGTTAGGCTCATTGAACAGTCGAAAAAGGCATGGATTCATTATTTCTTGTTTATTTCAATGGATTCATTAATTTTGTTGTTGTTGTTGAGGATTTTGCAGTTTGAAATCCAATTGTTTTGGATTATAACATCACACACATGCACGCACAAAAAGATTTTAAAGTAGTGTCATGCAACTGTCATTTTTGTAACTTGCAAAGACGCAGCAGCATAGAGCAGCTATCTAAGCTGATGTAATCTGGGAAGGTGGGATACTAGTAGCTTCCGGGACCTAGTAACATACTACTGACCAAAATGAAGGCTTACAGAACGCTTAGTGTAGCAATCTGTTGTTAGGATTAAGGTCACTTTGAGACACTGGTCACGTGTGCTATGAAACTGTCTCAGTCTAAGTTGGTTTTAAGAAATAATCTTCAAAGATTTGTGTCATATATTATTTGTGAACTCTTCATGACTGCTATTAATTTTACATTGAAGATAAATAATTAAAGTGTTCTGTTGTTTTGACTTTATTGTTTCTATTGTCATGCTCTGAAGCCTTATCTCCATGAGTCTCGCCACTTACATGCTATGAGAAGGGCAAGGGGTACTGGAGGCCGTTTCCTAAACACAAAGAAGTTAGACAGTAATGCTGCTGAAATGGCACAAGATAAGAGCACCAGCTCCAGTGAGACAATTTCAATAAATTCTCGTCATTCGTCAAGCCATGGACCTGTTCCTCCTCATTTTCCACGAAATGCCAATTCGCTGACCATCAAAGGACAGGTGACAGGGTCCACTTTTAGTGAAATGCCCTCACAACATATGTATTCCAGCAGCAGCAAATTTCCCGGATTTCTATTTGTCCAGTCACCACACAATCTCGGATAATAGGGTGGCAGGAAGGAACGGCAATTTGAAGGAGTTTAGGTGAACTTCCATAAGGCAAGAAGTGAAGGGTGTCTCCAGCATGCTGATTGCAAATATCCATCTAACTGCAATGGTGCTGTTTAGTGTTTGAAGCTCTAGATATTTAAGGTATTATTACATTGATACGTTTTCTTACTGCCATGCGTGTGTTGATATGCAACCATATTATTGGAGTTTTTTTTCTTTTTGTTATCGAGGGAACGATCACAGTAGGGAGGCAGAGTTGGAGGCATCTGTAATTGACAGGCAATTCATTCTTGGCTTAGGCCCATGGCAGGGCACTGGAGTAGTTTTTCTGGGTTTGCCTCATTTCGCATTTCCCTTTCGTTGTTTTATCAAGTATGTGCAGAGATGATGAGAGAATCTATTATATTGACTATAAAAAGTTCATGAAAAACTTGTATATATGAGCGAACGGGCATCGGAGTATCTTCACTTTGTGTTCATTTTTCTCTCAGTTCCCTGGTCAGCAGTTTTACCATTCTGATATTAGAATTTGGTTTGCGAATGGGTTTGCATCATTTGATTTAAGCAGATTTTTGGAGTAGCTTATTGATAAGGGAAGTGCATGTCCATCTCTGCTTGTCGGTGTATTCTTTTCTGCTGCTAGGGACTACATTTATGTTGTCACAGAGACGTTTACATTTTTTTGGGGGTTTCTTGAAGTTTATGAAGATTTTATCGAACAGGGAGAATCAAGTATTAT